>JBBCBC010000031.1:24360144-24670127 GCA_037126765.1 Stenogyne calaminthoides | reverse complement strand
TCAATTCACTGCGGAATGAATGGGCTATGATATTGCAGTATGTGTTCTTAAAAATGCAAGAATCAGACTTTAGTTGTTTTAATATTTGCCCTTCTAATATATAGTACTTGTACTTTTGTGTGTCGTTGGTAGATAATTGCTACTAATCCTTGTCTGTTTTATCAGTGTAACAACTTGAACAAGTGGGTTCCTGTTTTGGAAGTCCCAGTGTTAAGTATGAAAATATTCTTGGAGAAAAAAAGCAACAAGGTTATGCTGCTAGGCTTGGACAAACTGCTAATAGCATACCACTGGACCAATACAATTTTCCTACAAAAGGCCAGTGGCAAGTCATTGGTACAGTTAATTGATTACTTTTATTGTGATCATTGCCTGAAATTTCTATAAAATTAAATAATTCCTATCCTTATCACCCAAAAGTAGTAAATTTATACTGGGATGATGCGATTGCCATCTGTTAAAGGAAAAATTCCCAGCACTATTAGGAGGAACAGGCTTGGAAATTTGGAGGACATATTTCAATTTAGTCATCTACGTATTAATTGTAAGAAATACTCACTGATTAAGTATGAAATCTTATTACGGGAGGATTTTATTGCTTCTTTTTCTTGATGTTAGTGACACAGCTCGTACTTAATATCAAAGAAATGCATTATTTGCATAATATATAATGTGAATATTGGTATCTGCGATTCAGATCAAGTTATAGTTGTCCAGTCCAGTCAATCTTAGACCTCTTTTTATCTTTTATGGAAACAACAAGACTCTACGGATTTTCCTTGAATAGTTATGTACAATATATAGGAAAAAAGTAAGAATGGGTCGGTCTCAAAATCTGGAATTCTGCTAACACAGGAAACTAGCTGTATAAAATAAGAACTACGTAATCAGGATTCTGTACAGTGAAATAAATTCATCGTTGAATAAAAGGGGAAAATCCAAATACAAAAACAATTGGGTTTACTGATAATCAGACTCAAATTGATGACTTCCACCTGATCAAAATAACACTGTCACAGAGTTATATCCGTCCTGCCACATTGAAATAGAACTGATTAATCCAAAGTCAAAAGGTCTAGAAACAAATTAAATTCGGTCTTCATTTTCGCTGCATGTTCTTATTCATGAGTAATGGCAGGGTGCACCGGATATTTAAATGCTGACTGGTGCATAACTATCTTTACTCAATGGAAATACTAATATTGTTCAGTAAAAACAACTAATACTTTTCAGTGAGAACAAATATACTGACCAATAATACCATTTAAAAATGCAACTAGTTAGTATTTGCCCTATTTTATGTATGATGGAGATTTTATTTTAGTGAGGATCAAGGGTTTCTCTACATTGAAATATTATTTTGTTTTCGTGTAAATGGTGATTGGCGTGGTGGTTTTGACAGGTGTTAGTTCTTGGTCGTGAGAAGGAAGGAATACCGGTGGAGATAATCCACATGTTGGATGCTTGCATCGAAATTCCTGATTAGGCATTGGGTCGCTAAATGTTCGTATCAGTGGTACTGCCATTGCACTCTGGAATTACACTAGCCAACAAAGGTTGCAATCAAATTTCTTCTCTAAATGCTCTTAGCTTAGTTGCCTTTTTCCTCCAGTTGAATGAATCTTATTTTTTTGTCTTTAAGCTTTTACATAATTTTACAATTTAAATGTTGTTTTTGACCTAGAATTACGTGTATTTTGAACAGGAGAGAAATAAGTTCGAATGGAATATATGTGAAATTAATTTTTTTTTAGCATTTAATGTATTAGATATTGTTGAAATCAATAGAGCATAATAATAATAATAATAAAGAAGGGTGTGGCTCTTTACATCCATTTTACCTGAATCAAATGCCTTGTACAAAAAAACTTGTTAAATGTTCGCGATGAAAGTTTGTATGAACTAGGTTTATAAATTTGGGAGAATTCTACTAATTTTACCCAATAAAAATTTCAAATGGATAAAAACTTTCATGAATTTTATTTTTTTGGAAGTTTTATGTTGAACTTGATATCAATATTTAGTATGTGATGTGTATGCTATTTAATGATTTTGAGATAAATAACAATTGAATTAATGTATTATGTGCACTTTTGTAAATATACAATATTATTCTTATTACTGTAAGATCTAAAATTATATATGTATAGGGTTAGTTCTTAAGGCAAACAATAATAGTGGTGTCACATTAGATAAGTTTTACAAAACATCTTTTCTTTTTAAATGATGATTCATATGTTATAATATTCTATATTTCATCTTCCCTCCGTCAATCGTAATGGTAAAGTCTGCACGTATTTTTCGTCATAATGATAAAAATTCTTTACTTTTTTATTAGTTTATCACATAAAATATTAATAAACAACACTTTTTTTAATTACTAATCACTTTATCTTTTATCATATAAAAAACTAATAAACAACTCTTCTATACCCGCTATACTTTATCATTTATTCTCTTAAATCGTAGAAACAATAAAAATGTAATTATGATTGGGACGGAGGAATACATTAAAAGGTGATACTTTGATAAAGATAATTCATATGAACTTTGTTCCTGAGAAGATCTATTATTAAATAAATAAAATTCAAAAATAACATATGATATTCATTTAGTTCTCATATACATTACAAATCTTCAGAATATTATTGTAGTATTAAAACATTATAAACTCTACTAGTTTGGATAAATTTAATATATATATATATATATATCACAAATTATGGAATTTTTTATACAAAAGCGTTTCACCGTGAAATATTAGTTAAAGTGGAAAGAATCTAAAAAATTTCTACGGATTCTCACATTAAGGGCAAACTAGGTCAAGCAATTTAGGCAAAAAACAAAACAAGAAAACTTCGTTCATAATTTGTGTTATTATAAAGACAAATATATTATTCTTTGTAGAACAATTATTTATTACTAAAGAGATGATGAATTTTTTTTTTTTTTTACTAAGACAAAAACTCATATAAAGGCGGTCTCATGCATGAGGCGAGAGTCAACACACACAAATTACACCCTACTTTCAAAAACGTTAAAAAAGTCGATGCCCAACTTATATTTCCGTCTCATCGTTGAGACTATCTCATGCAAAGTGTGTCTCTTTTACTAATTCAACAATGTAACCTAATTGTTTGGACATCTAGTTAAAACATAGTTGGTCCTAAGTCGGAAGGAGAAGCGAATAAAAAAAATAGGGGGAAAATTGATAAAAATAAAGGGAGGTTTTGTTGATACAAGAACACATTTGTGTGTTAACATAATTTTCAATACCTTACAAAAAGTATGTAAACTAAAAAAATAAGTTTGTGTTATTTGTTCTTATAGTAACACATACATATACATACAATAACACGTGTTTTCCCTATAATAATAACGTGTCTCTGGCGAGTTATAATGTTTTTCTTTGATAAATTTTATAAAAAAATTATCTACCCAGGTTTGACTTGCATGGGATCCTCAATTTTTTTGTGTTTTTTATTCTCGCTTTCGACCTATGAGTCATGTTTAATAAATCCTTTCTCATAGTAACACATACATGTACTTACAATGATACATGTTTGCCCTTATAATAACCACAACATCTCGGAGTGAGTTCGATGTTTTTACCTTGTCACAATTTTATTAAAAAATATGAGACCTTTAGACACTTGCACAGATCCACTTAATTTTTCACTCTCGTGTTTATGTGCTTCTCATTCTGATCAAAGTCATATTTTAATCGATCCTAGATCTGTGATATATAAAAGCTTTTATAGAAAATATTTCATTCTTGAAATGTTAATTCAAAAGGAAGGAGTCAAAATTCGATGCTCTCTCTTGTGGCCGAACCCATTCAAGCGAATTTTTTCTAAAATAGTCAGTGTTACTATAAAGGAAAGTATGTGTTATTGTAAAGACAATTCTTTTGTTCCTATGTGATGATGAAAAAAAAAAAAGGCATTTGTACTTAATTCATAGTGTAATATGTTGGTTTGAGTCTTTTACTTAAAAGCAGGTTAATATCACAAAGTCGGAAGGAGAAATATATAAAAAAAAAAAAAGGAAAGAAAGATGAAATAGAGGGGAGTGTCATTTTGTTCATATAGTAACACATCTTTTATTTTTATAATAACATATTAGGTATTGTCATAATAATACAATTTTTAATTAGATACACAAAAATATGGCAATAAAAGAATATAAAATAACAACGAGCACATGGGAAGTGAGAGATTTTACAATGGTTGTTGTCATCCATAAAAAATAAAACTTACATAATATCCCAAAAATAATATTATAATTGTTAGATGTATAATAAAATGTATAACAAAAAATAAAAAAAAAAAGTGTGGCTAACATACAAACTGCCAAAAACCCCTTAACCAAAAGAGTGACATTCTCCCTTGCCTAAACGGGTCTGATTTTTTCTTAGCTCAACCCTTTATTAAGCATCTTGGGAAGCCTAGGTTAGCCCAACCTGCCGGATTGACAACTCTAATTATTTGATATGAGCTATAATATTAGTTGATATGAGCTAGTTATAAAGTTTTTGCTACATCGAACAATAGTATTAATTGATATAAGCTATGGTATATGAGTTTACTACCTCATGAGCTATAGTATTAGGTTATATGAGCTATACTATTAAACTATATAGCTATAATATTAATTGATATGAGATATAATGTTAATTGATATGAGCTATGATATATGATTTTGCTACCTCATGAGCTATAACATTAAATTATATGAACCATAATATTAATTGATGTGTGCTATATTATTAATTGATTATAAGCAATGGTATATGGGTTTGCTTTCGTCATGAGCTACAATATTAAATTTTATGAGCTATAATGTTAATTGATATAAGCTATGATATATGTCATGAGCTATAATATTAATTGATATGAGCTATAATATTAATTGATATAAGCGAAAAATTATATGAGTTAAGTATTAATTGATATGAGCTATAGTGTTAATTGATATAAGCTATGGTATATGAGCTTGCTACCTCATGAGCTATAGCATTAGATTATATGAGTTATAGTATTAAACTATATTATGAGCTATAATATTAATTGATATGAGCTATGGTATATGATTTTGCTATCTTATGAACTATAGTATTAAACTATTTGAGCTATAATATTAATTGATGTGAACAATAATATTAATTGATTATAAGCAATGGTATATGAGTTTGTTAGATAATTTATATTTGAAAATATAAATTGCAAATTAATATTCAAGTAGACAAAATGTAATTTTATAAATTGCAAAGTCTAATTAAGTAGTAAATGATAAATTATTTGTAAAAAATAAGGATATCGGGAGGCGTAGCCACTAGCTCACTGCTAGATTGACCCCGCCTGTGATGGCGCCTACCAGGCAACATGGATTGGGCCAAATAGGTCCACATTTTTTGTGCCTATAATTTTACAAAACAACTTATATTTTTTCGGGTTGGTAAGCTCAAATTGTCAGCTCTATCAACCATATATGATCAAATTTGAAGAAGATGGAGATCTTTACGAGGTATTAGTTGATATGAGCATAGGATTAGAGAAAGACTGGCTAAAAAAAATGCATTAGGGGAGCATGAGAAACATATGTCAATGAATTACTACCCAGAATACCCTAAGCCCGACCTCACATACGGCATACCACCCCACACCGATTCAATGGCCCTCATGATTCTTCTTCAAGATCTGCACTTTTCGGGTCTTCAAGTGCTCAAAGACGGTAAATGGATAACAGTTAAGCCCAAGCCCCATGCTTTCGTCATTAACCTTTGTGATCAGCTTCAGGTAATTAAATTAAATTAACAAGGTTATTAATTAGATTAATTATGTTGAATTGAAAAATTAATCAAGTCATATGCGACTTTGGTTGTCACTGCAGGCGTTGAGTAACGACAAGTTTAAGAGTGTGTGGCATCAAACTGATTCTATTCAAAAATTATTTACTCAATGCACGCAACATTAAAAAAGGTTAATGTACAAAGTAGAATCATATATATATCTTAGGAAAAAAAGAAAAGAAAGTATTCGCTTAACAAAAGAAGCACCACTATTAATTAAACACACAGCATAAATCTTAGCACAAAACTCAATCTCCTCAAAATTAAACTACAAGCAACAAATACACAATAGCCTGCGAACTAATCCCTCAAATTGTTCTTTCTTCATACCATTTTTCACAATGCAAGTGTTAGTGTTTGTTTCCTAAAAGACAATCTTTTGTAAGGACATAATACTCGATAATATTAGGTTTGATTTAATATTATTATCCATTTAATATTAATGTATGACAATACACTTATTTGAATATTATGTTTGATTATTTGCATTTGTTCTTTATATGTGTTCCACGAGCCAATCTTTGTCGTTGAGGGGTGTGGGACCTCGAGATGACTTAAGCATTGTTCTCAAATAGCTCAATTAGGATCATCAAGAATGAGATATTGATGATCTATTTGAGATTGATATCACGATCTGCGTCATACTCTTTGAGGTGTAGTAGTTCTCAAACTTACTACGAGATACTTAGTATCTCATGATGGATCTGCATATTAAAAAAGGGTATGGTATACCCATCCTAAAGTCGTTTGATGTTACTCCACTTAAAGTGTCTCTGGTGTCTTGGTTTAGTGGGGGAGATGTGATATTCCTCGACTTGAGGTCAATACACACCGACATGTATGGGTGAACTTTGACCATGATCGACGCCACCCTTAATGTGTAGATATTTTAATTGGGTTCATCACGAAGTGCATAATGCGTGTTAGTTGAGCGAAAATGATTCATTCCTCAATGTGAATTTAAAGAGTGCTGTCTTCTTCTCATGTAATTAATTGGATCGTTAGCCATTGGCCAATGCGTCAAGTTTGGACTTTGTGTCCAAATGTGACAATCGTGATCAATTAAGCGTAAAAATAAATATGGTTAAATTATTTGAATAGACACTTCATCCGTTGGGATAATATGGGTTGCTTTCGGATCTGTCGAGATAATTTTTAAATACATATTTAAATTAATCAATTAATTACTAACATGACTTAATCCAAATCAATTCAACATAATAATTAATAAAGCAAATAAATAATCATGCCAGTACCCATAATCCACGTAAATCCTAAGCATGTCGGAATCTAGGAGTTCTGAGATCAACGCGTACCTTTGTAGAGACAACCGTTGAGACGTTGAATCAACCTGAAAGAGCCTTCTCAAATATGTCCCCCGAGTTCATTTAACGTAATCCGGTGAGAGGATTCACACGACGATTTTAATAAGAGAAAAAATAAAATATTTTGCCACCAATTTGTGGATTTCTAATATTTCCAACACACATGAAATTGCATTGGGGATGAAGAAATCATCCTCTATTTATAGGACTATGGGGGGGGGAAATTTAGGTCTAGTTGGGTCATTTGGAAATTTCCTTTATAACCTTAAAGGCACAATCTTTTTTTTTTTGATGGGACAAAGTTAGTTGTTAGAGTTAGTACACCAAGACCCAAACACTCCACAAATTCACCAAACCACCTTTATAACTCCCATACTCCAATTCGTTCCTAAAAAAGAATCAAACCCAGGTCTCCCAATTAAATGAGGCTTCGATGGCAGGTGGGCCACAGCCACCCCGCTTATCCTTAAAGCACAATCTTGAATATATCAAATATATTCTATTTCCCAAAAATATCTCCCAACAAAATCTTCCCTCTCGCATCCATTATTTTGAAAATATCAAATAAAATAGGAAGAGATAAGATCTTTTTTCTTTCTTGAATTTATGGGATAAACTTGTATCTCAAGAATACTTATTCCATAAAATCTTTCCCAAGAAAAATTAAGATTTTTTTTTTCTCTCCTACTTTCATTTTTTCCAAAAAATAATTAGAAAAATTAAGCAATAATATTTTCTTCTCCTTTTCATTAATTGAACTTTAATTTGGGCTATTTGAGGGGCCTTTAGGAGAATTAAGATTGGACCTTCAATGGACTATGAAGCTATAATATTAAATAAAATATTATTCAAGTCCATTAATATTAATTTACTCCACTATAAAATTAATATTGAACTATCCATCTTAACCCATATTATTTACTTTTACTATAATATGGTTCCCATCATTATTTCGTGTTTAAGATTATCTTAGTCCATTAATTAATTAAGCCCGAACAAGCTTTATATTAATTAATATCTTTGTCCTCGATGAAAGATGATTTCAACGTTATTATCCATACGGAAATAAATTTTCACTTGCAAGATTTGGTATGATAAAGATTACGGAGCCCACGAGGGACAAATCAAGATATAAGGTATCAAATCACATTGACTCTCTTCCTATCATAAGTCAAAAGTAATAGTTATTAATTCCACACAATCCTATTTAAGGGGCGAAGATTAAGAAAAATAACACACCAAGGTCTAATTCTTGTATATTATCACGAAGAATTTATCCTCTTGTGGAGTCTTTAGGTATCTAAATGCACTAGTTTAATCTCTTAGTAAAGAACAAGTCAATCTGAGCCTTATAATTCAACCTTTCAAGATGGTTTGTTCATTTCCATCACGGGTTGTGAATTTGTACTTAATTACGAGGAGCTATTAATTTGATCTTATGTGATGCGGTATCACCAAATTAACTGTAATATCGTACTTAACTTATTGAGCGGGTTTGCAATAAATATATATAACATTCATTCATATTTAATGCAACGTGATTGATAGATTATTTCATAAATAAATAAGAAATTCGGTTTGGTTATACAAAGTAAAAGCATACTTTTAATATAACCCAAACAATCTCCACTTATACTCAAAATTCCTTTTAAGTATACTCTGACATGTCTCGTGTTGTATGTGACATCTAATGTCACCTACGAACTAATAATATTTCTCCCACTTATACTCAGCGGTTGGCCAGCGATCTTGACACCCCATTCCTTCCCATGTCTCACGAATGTGCTCGAGGCGCCACTTTGTTAATGGATGCATTAGGTTGTCTTAGATCAAATCTTTGCCACCTCAATGTCTCCTCTATTACTTTGATTTCGTATAAGATGGCATTTTCTTTCAATGTGTTTGCTAGCCTTGTGTGCTCTCGGTTCCCTCAAATTTGCAAATCGCTCGGCATTATCACAATAAACTATGATCGTCTTTGGGCAAATTCGCAGATGGCGTCGAGAATCCTTTTAGAAGTTCTTGAGCTAAACAACTTCATTTGCTTCCTGGCGACCCTACGTGTCGGCTTCCATGGTAGAATCGGCGTTGCATTTTACGCTTTCCTTCTCCATGTCATGAGATTCTCCCCATCTGAAAAACACACTACTTTCGGTAGACTTTCTAGAGTCCGTATGCGATTGGAAATTGGTCAGGTGTAGCGATGGGGATTAAGAGGTTTGTGATGAAGCCAACATTACATCCCGTGTCCTCTTTAGATGCTTCAGAATGTTCTTTCTTCTTTGATCAATGCTCTTTCGAGGTTGCTTTGATATCTTGCTACCATACTGCGAAAAAGATATCAGGTCAAAGATGCGTAACATTAAATGCATGAGGCTTCCTGGCCAAAGCATAAGGGATGCCCTTCATGTCATCTATCTCGCATCTGTGTTTTGGGACACATCTCTTTGGATAGATGGATTAGATGTCTGTAGGGCACAAAAGCCTCTTGGAATCTTGCATCTTTAGAATCGCTTCAAAAGCGATTAATCTATGTATGAGGCTGCGAAAGCTTAGATCATTCTTTTTCCCCACGATCTTGAGTGATCTTGATCCCTGGGATGTGACCGGCTTTCCTAAATCCTTCATATCAAACCTGTTTTGGACAGACCATGCCTTACATCCGATAACAACTTTACATCATTTTTGATGAAGCGATATGTAAATCTACGTATAGTACCAAAAATACCGAAAGATCGATTTTTTGTAAACACAACTTTCAAAGTTATTGTGATCAAAAATCGTAGGATTTTATAACTTGATCAAAACAACGATTCCAAGCCTTTGGGATGCACAACCCCGAAATTTTATAAATGGACTTCTTGAACTTGCAAACGGATGCTCTTGGCCTTTTCAATGGAAGCCGTTGGGTTGTTGCGTATAGATTTCTTCGTCAAGACTTTCATTTAGAGCGGTCTTGACATCCATTTTCAGAGATCTCAAAGTCTAAATTATGCGAGGAATCGATAAGAGAATGCGGATGGACTTGAGCAGCTTCTGGTGAAAAAAGGTTTCTCATAATCGATCCATTCTTTAAAGTGTACCCTTTTACCCCTAGTCTTGCTTTAAAAGGTTTCAACATTTCCGTCCGGTCCTCCTTTCTCTTGTATACCCACTTGCATCCAATGGATTTTACCCCATTAAGTGGTTCGACTAGCTCCCCACACTTTTATTGTGATCCATCGAACCTATCCGGCTTCCATTCTTTGTTTGCCAAGATTTTGCATCCTTGTCTTGCATCGCCTTGTTGTAGGACCATGGATCGATTCTTCTCATGAGATCAAGTCCAGAAGACTCTCCAATCCCTAAGAATCGCTTCGGGTTGTCTAACAATCCTCCCCTTCTGACGAGGTTATTCTAGTTGTGTAGGTGTGGCGATTGGTATATCATTTTATGCGGTTGGCGATGGAGTTGGCCCTTAAGTTCTTCTAAGGTAATCTCACCCTAGGCTTTTTATACGTTCATATAGTCGTCTTCCAAAAATCTAAAGTGTGTCTTGATTACCAACTTTTGATCTTCAGGACCATAGAACGTCATCCTTTGTTCCTTGGGATACCAGTGAACAACCTTAATTAACGCATCATCCAATTTACGGCTTCCTTGTCCAACACGTATCTTAAACACCCCCGATCGATGTGTCCTAAATCGGGATTGCATACATCCACAATTCTCTTGGGGTTTTAGAACCGATTGGATGGCACTAAGTTTAGAATATAAGCTTTTTGTTCCAAAGCGTAACCCGAACAATTTTTGGTAAATCATCTGCGTAACTTCGTCATTGACCTTACCATTTCTAAAAGCGTTCTATTTCTTGATTCGCGCAACCCGTTTTTGTTGAGGGTGCGGGTGTAGTCAATCGGGATGCAATCCCCTTCTCATGGTAGTTCAAAAATTCATCCGGCTGAGGTATTAGCCTCCACGATCAAATCGTAGAAACTTGATAGTCTTTTCCTTATGATTCTTTGCTTGAGCATTAAATTCTTTGAATTTATCAAAGGTCTCATTTATGCTTCATTAGGAAAATGTATCCGTAGCGTGAGTAATCATCGATAAACGCGTAATCGAAATACTACTCGTAGCCACCTCTAGCTTTGATTTGCATTGGACCACACGTCGGTGTGAACAATTTCTAACTTTCTTCAAATAGCTCTGGCCCTTGGCTCCAAATGCCCTCTTGGTCATTTTACCCCTCTAAGTATGATTACAAGAAGTTGGAAATGGTTCAATCTGGAGAGACCCCAATGAACCATATTGAACCAACCTTTGAATCCTTTTTGGGTTAATGTGACCTAATTTTAGGTGCCAAAAAAGTGTTTAGTTCACTTGGTAGACAGCTTTCTTTTTTACATGAAATAGTAGATGTGTTATCGATGCATTATGTGAGTGATGTGCACAATTAAATAATATAGATTGTTAAAGTAAAGTTCGGGACAAATAATCACATCATTATGCAAAAAAAGAACATCTTTTATTAAAATGAACAAAATATCCATCGAAAATTAGTTTAGAAACCTGAAATAAGGTTTTTCCAAAACAGGAACATAAAGAACATCTCTTAAAATTAAAATCTTGTCTTCAAAAGGCAGTGCACTTCTCCCAATTTGCTTACCGCCACTCTTGAAGCATCGCCTAAGCGTGATAAGGATCTCACTTTCACTAAGTTCTTGGGTCCGCAGAACCCTGAACGTGAAATAAACATGATCAGTGGATCCAGTATCCACTACCCATGAATGGGTAGCATACTCATGAAACAAGTTTCAACAACTAGTGAGTGAGAATTACCTTTCTTTCCATTTCTTTTGGGATTGGAGCAATTGACCTCCAATATCCTTCTTCACGCGGTTGAAACATTTTCCTTTTGGTTTCTTACGGACCTTTAACCAAGCGGCTTTTCTTACCTATTTTTTAGTGGCCTTGCTTTGGATCGGACCATTCATCTTCTCTCGATCTTACCCACCATTGGTCTAGATCTTGAGAGAAGTTTCTTAATCATAAAGCTTCGTCTTCTTGTCCCAAGTGTTTCTCTATCATCTCCAGATCTCTTGTAGAGTATCCATAGGTAAACATGTGATCACTCATCACAAAACTACAATAGAACTCATTAAAGCACCTTGGAAGAGTTAGGAACAAGAATTCGATTTGAGCCTCATCACGAATCATCGTAATAGGTAAGCAAATTTTTCAAAATGGCGTCGACCTTGAAACGTGATCCCTCACAAAGGCCCTCGATCATCTTTAGTTTTCCACACCATTTTGATGAAACTCTTTGGTCATGCAACTCTCGAGGAAAACATTTCCTCAAGACTTTGCACAATTTCATGGTTGAATCAACTCCCTCATGAATGAGTCTTAAATCATCGAACCGGTGAAGTCAAGATTATAAGTTTCATTGATTAGTTTGCTTGCTCCCGGACTTTGTACAAACATCTTTCCGCATTTGATGACCTTTCGGTTAGGGGTTTTGGGTTTTGATCCGCGAAGAACCCAATGATGTTTTTTTCTCGTGAGGACAAAAAGACATATTTTGTTTCCAAATGACATAGTTTTCACCCGATTGAGTTGGTTTTCTTTGAGCATATATTTGATGGATTAAAGGTTGCGACATGATGAAATTGAAAATAAACATACATCTTGTGTCAATATCCTGATCAACCTGAAAAAAATCACACAATTCGATCACATAATTCATATTAAAATCTCAAAAAATATGAACATGCATCGACCAACATCTCGAAATAGATTTAAATGAGCCTCTTGGGAGGGTCATCATTTAAATCATTCATTCAAAAGTTACAAACAAGAACAATTACAAACCTTTAATTTTAAAAAATTAATAGTCGGCTCCCCACTTGACCAATATAAAATTGAGAGGGGACTTGATTGAAGTATATGCATATCTATTTTATACCTAAGTAATAATCATGATTAAATACATAATTACTACTTCGTTTTGATCGAGCCTCTTGGGAGGGTCATCGTCGCCACTAATAATTCACAATCATCTTTTTGAAAATTTATTCATGTGAAAGCTATCTTTTGGCCGTCCGTGGGTGAATTTCTCCAAAAGATTTCACAAATCAAATAAATCATGGAGGTCTAATTAATTTGATTCGAAACCAAATTAATTATTAAAACATACTTAGTATTTTTTTTGAATTTGAGATTTTTAGTTGGACAATTCTCATGCAAACACATTTAAACAAATTGATAAAGCATAAGAAAGACAACAATAAATCAAGTGTTGGGAAATTTGTATTTAAGTTTTGATGGAAGTTCCAAAACAGGTTATAATAGGACCCGGTCGGACACATTAGGTTTGTGATGACTTAGAATCGATTAATATGACCGGTTTGAATGTATAGATGGTGATGTAAAAGATAGGTCACATATTGAGGGAATCAATATGTATAGATTCAGTCGAAGTGTCGGATGACCCCGGATAAAGTCGGATGATCGGAAAGCTAAGATCAAATCAGGAAGAAAAAAAGTCAGAAGATCGGTGAAGGCAAGAGACGAAGACTCGGATGAACACAAGACTCGAGAAAACTGAAGACTTCGAATAAACCCCAAGACTTCAAGATGACCGAATTCATCGAGGCTCGAGTCAGTCACCAAGATCGAAGACTACGGAAGACCGAAAACCTATATCAACCAGTCTTCATATTGAGCTAAGACAATCTGCGTCGAAGACTCCTAAGGTGGACCGATCAGGTTATCCGATCAAATCAGCTCACACTGGCGTCGATCAAAAATGATACGCGAAGACATTAATCTTCTACAAAAAGGAATATCAATCTTCTAACGGACAAATTATCAAGTGCACTGCCGGCTAAATAGAAAGCGACACGTGCACAAAAAGAGTTTAGATAATCTGGGATTCGTGTCAGGACATAAAATAACGCTAATCATACTACCACACCGATATTCGAAAGACGTCCACAATCATATCCTACAACCTACCTAATATGGCAGAATTCAAATTGCTTTCCAACGGCTCTTTGATTTAGGTTATATAAATGGGATCGATCTTCAAAATTGAAGAAAACGAGGCGATACGAGGGGGACGACTAAGAACAAACACGCAGAGACATCGCAAAAAGCAAAAACTTCTGACAAAATCTCCACCGAAGAACACCATATTTGAAGATTATTCTTAGAGTGTTCATCCCATAGTTCTTAGCAAGAAATCCTATCCACTAGCATTTGGCTACATAAACACTTGGATAGATTTCGGTTGGAACCACAACAAACCTTTACCCAAACTTAAAGTTGGTTAAAGTTTATTCTGCAAGATTCGGACTAGGGATTCTAGTTTCGATTTATGGGTTCCCATTGAGTGTGAACTCAATAAAAACATCTGTTGGGTGTTGGACTAACACACAAAACTAAGTCCAAATTAGTTAAGTTGGTGCCCCCTGTTAAGGGAAAGAGTGGGCGTAAAGGCGGGTTTCTTCCAACCACTATAAAATCTTATGCGCATTTACTTGCTTTCTTTATTTGCTTCTGCTATTCACTGGCCCGAGTTTAAAATCGCATACATATTCTAAGTTAAGCTCGGTCACCTGTTTCATGGTCGTCGAGTTGACACCTTAGTCGGCCGGTTAATACGACTTAAGATCGGTTTGATAAAGCGGTTTTTCACCACGGTGCCACAAACTAGCCTCTCGATTAAAGCGGCGGATATCAATGATCGCCCTGGGGCGCACTCGATAGATTGAACATCGATCAGCCCGACTCACTAGCACTTTCGTCCGGTGTCTGCAAATCACACATCCGCCGCGAAAAAGTTTTTAAGTCTATTCACCCACTCCCCTCAGACCTTACGCACCATAAAAAAATTCCGGGACCTACATCAAGCAAAGCGAAAAAATAAACATATTGGGCACAAATTATCAAGCTGTCATGGTTGTATTTTCCTTGGCTTGATCTTGAAGAATGCCATCTCAAATTTCTCCCCACTCGTTAAGTCTCAATTTTTTTTTATCTCAAAACCTGCCTAAAAGCGATTATCTGGCCCTCGAGTGCTTATCTTAGCGACCCCCCTTCGCTTTTCGAGCGTACCTCGGTAACTCTGACGGGTGAGTAGCCTTTGTCTTGTAGTATGTCTTGTATCACCCTACCCTTCACATTGCGTTCACTCACATGGCGCTTGGTCTCGGCGATGCACATTGCCTCTGATATATGGTTCCGGTCTATTTAAACTCCTCATCTCCATCTTCATCTTGATCGGGTTATAATTTATTTAACAAAAAATAAATACACCTTAAATCTAGAACTAGTCCATTACATTGAACAAATCAAATAGCCTAATCTACTGGTGGATTTTCTCACGAGAAAAATAAATCGACGAGTCGAATTAAAACCAACATTCATACATGAAAAAATAAACACATTAAATACCATGACAATTGGATACACCGCAAAAGCAGATCTACTTAATTCTACTATCGATTTTCAATTTAATGTGCAACATAATTTAAATAACAATTTAAAAATCGAGCTCAAAACCGAGCTTTGATATAAGATTGGGGATAATATGGGTGCGGATCTTATTAAAGTTGATTTTAAATACATATTTAAATTAATCAATTAATTACTAACATGAATTAATCTTAAATCAATTCAACATAATAATTAATAAGCAAATAAACAATCATGCGTACACATAATCCACGTAAATCCTAAGCATCTTGAATCTAGGAGTTCTGAGATCACGTCTTTATTGTAGAGACAAATCGTTGAGACGTTGGATCAACCCAAAAGAACCTTCCCAAATATGTCCCAAGTCCACGAACGTAATCCAATTGGGAGGATTACGCACGAAAAGTATATTCGGTACCAAAAAATTTATCCTCCACTTGGGTCCTTATTTGAACAGCATCTAAATGCACTAGTATAATCTCTTAGTCAAGATGAAGCCCAATCGGGCCTTATACTTCAACCTTTCATGATGGTTTTGTTCATTTCCATCTGGGTTGTGAATTTTTACTTAATTACGGGAGTACATTAATTTGATCTTCAGTGATCTGGTATCACCAAATTAACTACAACGTATCGTGCTTAACTTATTGAGCGAGTTTGTAATAAATATATATAACATTCATTCATATTTAATCAAGCGGTGATTGATAGATTATTTGATAAATAAATAAGAAAATCCGGTTTGGTTATACAAAGTAAAAGCATACTTTTCAATTATAACTCCAACATCATCATGTTCAAGATTTAATCGGGCATTCACGAATGAAAGGATATTATCACAATAGCCCGTATAATATTACAATTTGTTGCAAATACCTACGCAACATACCTATATATTGAGAATGTATGATTTATTATCTGGGTTTCAATTAAAATCGTTAGTTTGACTAATCGCTCTACATATAAGATGGGTCACACAACAATTAATTCCCATTCTGATTATAGTTGGTTGATTTAATATTAAATTGGATTTGTTGATTTTGCTTACGGATGTTGTTCTGATGTTGGACAACATTTTGTCCAACATCTTAAATTTGCCCTTTCTCCTAACACCGATTCCTTTTAAAAGATGTATTTTTCTATGTTTCCTACATTGCAGGTTGAAGACAATTTTGGATATTGTCAAGCGGTTGCACTGTGGTGGAGTGAGAATAGAAAGATCATGAGTGGTTAGACCAAGATCATTGAGATAGTGGAGGAGATGTTCAAAAATTGTCACACCTAGTGGATCATGCAATCTTTGTTGATCTTGAAGTCTATAAATATCTTTGCATTGAGTCGACATTCAAGTTTGAGTTAAAGTGAAATCCCATTTGCTCTACTCCAAACTTAAGAGAGTAGCATCAAGACACAAACCGTGAGTAGAGTGTGGGTTGAAGCTATGTCTATTTGTACTGGTCGAGTGTATTCCAACATTTTTCATCAGTATTGATTTTGTCTTATTAGATCAAGTTTTAGATTGAATAAGATCACTAGTTACTTGATTGAATAGATTGATTTTTGGTGTGTGGTTTTTCACTACACCTTTTAGGATCTTGTAAAAGGGTTAGGTGTGTATTTCACTACTTGTTATAGTGATATTTTTAACCATGAGGTTTGTATAGTCGATTATAGACTATACACAATTTTAAAATCCTTTGCCTTTAGCGTTTTTATACTCCCCAACATCATATGTTGTTTTACATGTTGCACAATATTTTCAACAACACTCATGAAAATACTACGACACACACTTTCGGTTGGTGCGAGCCATAAACTTGATACACTAAGTTAAAGGTTACGTGTTTAAAGTGTGTTTTTTGTAATGGATTATCCACAATCGACTCTTCTTTAAAACCTCCAATTTTGGATGGATCAAATTATCCCTATTGGAAACCTAAAATGCATATATATTAAGTCCATAGATGAGAGAGCATGTAAATAGTGTGTGTTGTCAGGTTGGAATCCACCAAAGGCGGTTGGTGATAATGATGGTGAATCACAAGTCAAAAGGGAGATTGATTGGTCCAATGATGAATACACATCGACCAATTTCAATTCTAAATCCCTTAATGCGATTTTTCTTTATCTTTGTGTTTCTATGTTTAAACCGATATCTAAATCGCGTGTTTCTTCTAAGGATGCATGAGAAATATTGCGGGAACATTGTGAAGGATTAGAAAGTGTTCAAGAACTAGACTCGAGAATGTTGGGGAGTCAAGTTTGAAAACTTAAAGATGAAAGATGATGAGAACATTTCATCATACAATGAAAAGGATAAGTGAGATTGCTAATGAGTCACACTCACTTGGTGATCCAATTTTCAACACTCGGTTAGTTAATAAAATACTTAGAACCGTTCCTAAAAGCGATTTGATGCTAAAATATGTGCAATAGAAGAGGCTAAGAACAACGATTTATTAAGTCAAAATGAGTTGATAAGTATTTTGAAAACTTATGAGATTAACTCAAAAATGTTAGATGATGATAAACATGAGAAAGATAAAGACAACAAAGTACTTGCTTTTAGAGGTGAAACTTACGATAATGTTGGTAAACATCCTTATGTAACGAAGTTGATTACGATGATGATGTTTTACGATTTATGTGATGACAATGTTTACGAACAATTTGCTCTTATCACTAAGCAATTCAAATTTTTTAAAAGGAAAGTTCAGAAGACCAAATGGTCAATTTCAATCAAATGATAAGTTTAACCAGAACTCTTCTCTCTCTGATAAAAAGCTTGTTCCATGACAGTCTTCCAGTTTCAATCAACCTAGACAATTTAGTAAGGATAACAAGTTCAAATATGATCCCGAGTATAAAAAAAGGTTAAATGTGATGCATGTTACGAATATGGTCATTATGCTAATGAATTTGCTAACACTATGCTTAGGAAGAAGATGAACTTTAATGCTACCTTAAGTGATGATTACGATGATGAAACCGATTACGTAAATGTGAACTAAGTGTTATGTCTACTAGAATAGTTTATGATGATACCCTTGATGATGATCTCGATGATTATTGATGAAGGCGATTAGGATGTTCATACAACATCCGAAATAATATTCGATAAATATGATTATGAGATTAACTATTTTCTTTGGAACTATTGCGAATGATGAAACATCAAGTTCTCGATTGTAACTCTGAATATCTAAAGTTTAAATCTGATTTAGAAACTCAAAAACAGTGTTGAGTTCATTATCTTTAGAAAATTGATTTGAAAGAATCATGTTAAGCTTGAAGTTCTTTTTAACTAGAAAAGATGTGGAAATTTACGCTTTGAAAGATGAACTCAAGAAAGACTACTCTAAGTTTTAAAAGTTTTACGCAAGCACTCTTTGAATTGAATGAGACATTAATGATTGGTAGATCCGATAATCTTTGGACTTGATTTTGTGAAAAACTTAGAGAATACTCTATATCCAGTGAACCTATTTCTTTTGTAAAAAGCTGGAACTTCTTTGCCTAAACCTTTGAAAGGTAAACAAAATAAATCGATGGTTTTGTTTAAAGAGTATGTCTATTTTTTATTGTCTTTAGAGTAGGTCATATTCATCCATACTATTCTAAGTTAAGAAGCGACTTAAAAGCTGGAATTATTTTACTTGATAAAGTTGAACACCCTATAAAAAAGGTTAACAACACTAAAAAGTTGATTCATAAGAACATGTCATGTAATGTTGTGTATACATCTTTGAAAGCATGTGTTCATGGATCTTGGTACTTTGATAGTGGTTGTTCTAGATACGTGACTGGTCAAATTAACTATCTGTCTAATTATACATCTTGTGATGGTGGTCATGTTACATATGGTGGTGGTTCAAAAGGTAAAGTTATTGGAAAAGGAATATTGAATGTTCCTGATTTTCCAAAGTTGACAAATGTGTTACATGTAAAAGGTTTACTTGCTAATCTGATTAGTATTAGTCAGCTATGTGATAATGATTTACATGTGAAGTTTGATAAGAATTCATGCTATGTGTTTGATAAGAATGATGAATGCTTAATGATTGGCAAAGATCTGCATATAATTGCTATTTGATTGGTTCAAATCATACTTGTAAAAGTGCTAAAGCGGATGATATTATTTTGTGGCATCAAAAACTTGGTCATGCTAATTCTGGAATATTAAAATTGCATAGACTAGGTCTTTACCGCTATTGATTTACACGATCTTAACTTTGAAAAAGGAAAAATCATGGACCATGCGCGAAAAGATAAGCAAGTAAGGATAACACATTAAATGTTGTCGAAGCATGTACAACAAATGTGTTGTGAGTTGATTCATATGGATCTAATGGGTCCTATAAAACCGAAAGTTTAGGTGGAAAGAGATATTCCTATGTTCTTGTAGATGATTTTTCTAGATATACTTGGGTTATTTTTCTTTCAGAAAAATCTAATACCTTTTCTGAGTTCAAAATTTTTTACAAAAGGTTTAAAATTGTTTTATGTTTAAAGATCAGTAGGATAAGGTCTGATCATGGAAGAGAATTTGAAAACAGTTTGTTTACTAATTTTTGTGAATGAAAAGGTATTCTGCAAGAGTTTTCTTCACCTAAAACTCCTCAACAAAATGGATTTGCTGAAAGAAAGAATAGAACTTTGCAAGAAATGACAAGAGTTATGCTAACCTCAAAAAGTTTGTCTAAAAAATTATGGGCTGAAGCTTTGAATACTGCTTTTCACATTGTGAATAGAGTCTATATTCATTCTGGTAGTAATTGTACTCCCTATGAGATTCTGAACAACAAGAAACCAGATTTGAAATATTTTCATGTGTTTGGATGTGTTTGTTACATTTTGAATGATAGAGATCAATTGCATAAGTTTGATTCTAAGAGTGATAAAGGATTTTTTAGGAAATTCTAAGAATAGCAAAGGCATATAAAATCTATAACTTGAAGAACCGATCAATACAAGAATGCATTAATGTGGTATTTGATGAACTTGCAAGTCTTGCGGATAAAAGTGTTGAAGATAATGTATCGGTTTGATAGAAGTATCGAAAATCTTGATAATCTTGAAAATAGAAAGGATGTTGATTAGAATGTTCCTTCAACATCGATCTGACATTACCCAAAGTTCAAATCTTGAAAATCTTTCCACAAGATTCCGCGATATCAAAAACAATTGGTTCCCTCAACAAAGATAATGAAAAGTCATCCATCGGATCGGATAATTGGAGAAAATTTACCACCGGTGTACAAATTAGAAGAAGAATTGGTATTCATATCAATAACCTTATAAGATCGGTTTGCATGTCATCCATATGCAATCATGTAACTTTTGAGTGTTATCATTAAAAATTGAGCCTAAAAATATGAAAAAAGCTCTTGATGATGAAAATTAGATAAATGCTATGCATGAAGAGCTTAATCGGTTTGAAAGAAATGATGTTTTAACACTTATACCTGAACTAATTCTCGATATTAATGTCATAGGAACAAAGTAGATTTTCAAGAATAAAAAACTGATGAATCTGGTAATATTGTGAGAAATAAGGCTAGATTGGTTGCTCAAGGTTATACTTTCAGATTGAAGAAATATACTTTGATGAAACATTTTCTCCTGTTGCTAGAATTGAATCTATTAGATTACTTCTTGTTGTTGTATGTTTCATTAACATTAACTTGCAAATCAAATGGATGTTAAAAATTTGCTTTCTTAAATGATATTACGGATGATGAAGCTTATGTTGAACAACCTAAAGGTTTTTGAAAATCTAGAATTTCATGATTATGTTTACAAGTTAAAAAAAACTTTGTATGGTCTAAAACAAGCACCTAGAGCTTGGTATGGAAGACTTCTTGATTTCTTACTTGAGTTTTTGATTTTTTTGAGAGGTGAAGGCGATAGAACCTTATTTATTAAAAAATTCTAAGAATGATATCATGGTTGCTCAAATATATGTTGATGATATTGTATTTGGTTACTCAGAGGTCCCGAATGCTTTTGTGATGGTGGAAGTCTAGGGGAGGGTGAATAGACTTCCAAAACCTTTCGTCTTGAATCGGTGTGAACTACAGATTACCCGTCGAGTGCTAGTGTATCGGTTTAGACCGATGTTCAATCTTCTTGAGTGCTGAAGGCGGAATCGACTTGATATTTGTCGGTTTAAGCGAATGGTCGCGGAAGCTTGTTTTTACCCGTGTGAAAAACCAGTTTTATCAATCGATTATTCTCGATTTTCAACCATTTTGACTAAGGTGTCAATCGATCCGATCATTACTTGGTGCGGTGAAACTTAACTTAGAATATGTATCTTTGTTTAAAACTTCGGTTGTGTTACTTGTGTAAAGCAATAAGAAAGCAAATAAATGCACACAAGACTTTTTATAGTGGTTCGAACAAAACCATCCCAAATCCCACTCTTCCCTTAACACGGGGAACCTTAACCTCATTTTAAAGCTGCGGGACTTATATCCTTTTCGGGATGGCCGAGATGTTCTGGGGTTCTCACTCTTACAAACTTAACTTTCGGGACTTATATCCTTTTCGATGGCGAGATGTTTACCGAGTTCCCACTCAAGCTTAACCTCTACGGGACTTATATCCTTTTCGGGATGGTAGAGATGTTTATCGAGTTCCCAATCTACAAAGCGTAACCGGCCGGACTTAAATCCTTAAAAAGGATAAATGAGATGTTTAATGAGTTAGCACTCTCTGAGACTTAGCCTAACTGCGTTTGGGTAAAGAATGATTGAGGGTTCCAACTGGAAATCTATCACGATGCTTTAGGTAGCCAAAATGCTAGTGGATAAAATTTCTTGCTAAGAACTAATGGGATGAACACTCTAAGAATAATCTTCAAATGTAGTGTTCTTTGAGCGGAGATTTTCTTTGTAGCTTTAGCTTCTTTTGCTTGTTCTCACTCGTTGGTTCTTGCGTTTTATCTCTGTTGGTCTGTCTCTTCAAAGTGAAGATCGATCCCATTTTATAGACCTCGAAATCAAAAGAGCCGTTGGAAGCGATTTGAATTTAGGGCTATATTAGGTAGGTTGTAGGATATGATTGTGGCGTGCTCGATTATCGGCGTGTGGCCATAGGCATCATTAAGCGCCCGTTTTTGTCCGCGTCGTATCCGCAATGTCGACTCTTTTTTATTACCGTGTCCTTTTCTTCTTGGCCGGCGGTCTTGAAATTTATCCGTTAGGCGATTGATATTCCTTTTGTAGAAAGATCGCTTATACGGTGTATTATTTTGATTGTCACGGTGTGGTGACTTGATCGGTAGCGTCAGATCTACCTGATTAACAGAGTCTTAGATACGTTGTCTTTAGCTTCCAATATCACCGGACTCTGGCAGATGTAAGGTCTTGAGGTCTTTTGATCTTCATGTGTCTCGAACCTCGGTGTATTGATCATCTTGAGTCTTTAGGTTTATTCTTTTTGAGTCTTCAGGATTATCTCGAGTCTTGAGTTCATCAGGAGTCTTGATGTTTATCTGGTCATCCCGGAGTTCATCTAGTCTTCGAGTTCATCGAGTCTTGGTCTTCTTGTCTTCTCGATCTTACGACACCTAGTCTTGATTTGCGCTTAGTCTTGATCCTTGGCCTTATCTGGGTCATCGATTCTTCGACGACCTATACATATTGAGTTCCCCTCAATATGTGGCCTATCTTTTACTTTAGCTATCTATACATTTAAATTTGGTCATCTTAATCGATTATAAGTCATCGATCATTAACTTGGTCGTAGTCCTATTACAACTTTTTTTGGAACTTCCATCAAAACTAAGTTACATATTTCCCAACGAGTTCAACTTGTAATGATATGCTTGAGAGTTTTGTTAAAGAAATGACCACTTTTGAAATGTCCATGGTTGGAGAACTGAATTTCTTTTTAGGTCTTCAAATCAAACAAATGAAAGATGGTATTTTCTTTTCTCAAAACAAATATCTAAGAATTTGGTAAAAGGTTTGAGTTGCGAATCTATTAAAAATATTTAAAACCCCTATGGGTTCAACTCAAAAATTGATTAAAGCTTGATTGGAAAATATGTTGATCCTACTTTATATAGATCAATGATATAAAAAGTCATTTGTAAAAACTTCTAGTATGCTGATATTATGTATAGTGTATATCTTTTGTGTTAAATATCAAGCTAATCTAAGGAATCACATCTTCATTCCGTGAAAAGAATCATAAGATATCTGGTATTTGGAAGGACTCAAAGGATACTAATTGCTCTTTAGTTGGGTATAATGATGCAGACAAGGTGTGATTGTGATGACATAAAAAATACTAGTGGAGGATGTTTCTTGGGAAACAACATTATATCCCGCATAGTAAGAAAGAGGATCATGTTTTCGAAATCTTTGGTGAATTTTCATATGTTCTTTCAAAAGAAGTTCTTGGTCACTCAAAATCTATGACTTAAAAAGATATTTTTTGATTATGGGTTGGAAAAAATCCATTTTGACTATTTATTGTGATAATACTATCAATATTTTCAAGAATCCAAGATTTGGACATTCCTTGACTAAGCATATAAGTATAAGACATCACTTTATCTTCCATCTAGTTTTCAGAAAAAGAAAATTGTGAAGTTAGAATAATTTCTCTTGAAAAACATAACCCGTGGGGAGATTTCTTGAATTTAATGAGATAATATTTTCACAAAAATACTTATAATGAGAGGTTTTCTTCAAATTCAGAAAATATCTTGGTCTTTTATATCATATGATGGTCCTGTTGAAAAAATTTAAGCAACAATATTTAAACATTTTTAAAACAATTTTATTAAAAGCTATATGTTTAGAGTGATTCTGGGCCTTTGCTTTTTAAGCTGGACCTTGTTGTTTGAATATAATAGAATGCATATGACATAATTATAAACATAAATATTAAATAACACACGATTTTATAATTAATTTGCAGTCCAACTCCTACATCCCACTCTTCCCTTATCATCGGGGCACCTACTAAACCAAATTTAACTTAGTTTAACCCATTAATTCCAACACCCAACAAATATTTCCAGAATTCACATCAAATTAGGACTTATCAACCTTATTATCCATGCCTACCCTTCCCTTTGAGATTTGGTATGCTAATGTTTACCGAACTCACACTCACCTACAAACTTAACCGTGCTTGCAAATCTGGTTTGGGTAAAGGTTTGTTTGGTTTCAACAATTGATATTTTCCTTTACATTTGTTTTAGCCTCAATTTGGGATGGGAAAATCTCTCAAAGCTTACCGATACATCGTGATCCTTGCTTAGATTGGGTTCTAGAACACTCTTGAATATATCGTGTATTTCTTTCCTTGTTGTGTTCTATGGTCCTCATGCTTGAGATGATTTGGCTTGATGGATGTTTCTCTTTTCCACAAACCAATGAGGGAAGAACTTGTATTTATAGTGTGGATTTGAATGTTATCTTGGATGGAGTCACATTCAAATCCATACTATTCTCAGAATTTTGCAGCTTTTCCAGGCTAGTTGTCTTCCTCTCGTTGGTCCACGTCGGTTCTAACTACTATATTTTTCGAGATTCCTCGCCTTTGAATCATTCATTCTAACATCTCAATCATGTCTTCGGTTCCATCCGAACAATTTAGTCTATCCATAGCCTTGGTATACCGAGTTTTGATTATTCGAGTAAAAATCTGACATTTGGTTGGTGAATCTGACATTTTGACCAAAGGTTTGTCACTAGCTAAAACTATGAAAACCCTATGGGTTCAACTTCAAAAGTTGAGTAAAGACTTGATTGGAAAGATGTTGATCCTACTTTATATAGATCAATGATTGGAAGTCATTTGTACTTAACTTCTAGTATGCTGATATTATGTATAGTGTATATCTTTGTGTTAAATATCAAGCTAATCTAAGGAATCCACATCTTCATTACATGAAAGAATCATTAAGTTATGTATAGAACATGTGATCTAGGTATTTGGTACTCAAAGGATACTAATTGCTCTTTAGTTGGGTATAATGATCTCAGTTAGGCTCGGTGATTGTGATGACATAAAAAAAATCTTAGTGGAGGATGTTTCTACATGGAAACAACATTATATCTGGCATAGTAAAAAAAGGCATGTTTCACTTTCTCCGATGAATCCTTATGATCTTTCGATTGCTCACTCAAATCTTTATGACAAAGATATTTGATGATTATGGGTTGGAAAGTTCTTCTCTTTTGATTTTGCTTGTGATATCTTAACCAATCATTTTCATCTGGTCTCGTCGGTCTAATCTTTTGACCTCGTATAATCTAAGACATCATCTTTATCTTATTTAGTGAGTTCCCCTCAATTTGTTCTCTTGAAAAACAACTTGTTATCTTTTCACTTTAAAAACACAAGTTGATAATGTTTTGGCATAATTCATCAAAACTAAAATATCCCAACATCTGAAAATAAACACTAGATATTGTGACAAATATTTCCAACATTTGAAGCAACATTGTGGTTCTGATAATGAGTTTGTCTGCTGATTTGCTTATTTTTTAACTTTAAATGATAGTGTTATGATCTTATTGTTGAATCATGGTTTAGATACAGAGTCCTGGGCATATATCTCTTAAATGCATTGAAAAATAAAGCACAACATAGATGTGTAATCATTGAGTAACTACGGGACACAGAACTACAATGTTCTCTTATCAAAAGGTGATTAAATATACATCCATGTTTGTTCACAATCCGCTGAGTAATTATGGGGCACAGAGCTCGCTACTACGTTGCACTCTCTTGAAAAGGTGGATCAATGTGAACATGTGTTTAAAAGAAAATTAAAAAATATGCAACACTTTGACGATGAATTTCATGCAAAATTAAGTGTTGAGATATATTTGCGCCGACATTTTGTGAAACCTTAAGTGATTCGAACTTTATCTATCATACATGATTTGTTTAATGTTCTAGATAAGTTGAATTTGCGGTTTAAACAAGTTATTTGAACTGATATGCGTTTATTTAATTTTGGATATGGTCTCTGGTTTTCGAAAATATTTTTGGCGGCTCTTTACACATCACACGATAACTGAACTTGCAACATAGTGGGTGGTTATCTTGTTCCACTCAGTGTCGGTTTTGAGGTGATTTTGTGTTATAACTTCCGCCTTGTTCTCTATTTATGATCATTTTATTTGTGTTGTTTGATACTGAAAGCTAAAAACTTTGTTGTTGCACATAGGAATAAAGATTTGTGTTGGTTTACACTTGTGTTATTTCACTTTTTCGGTCATTTGCTCCTTTTACCTCCTATTTTTCATATGACATTATTTTAATTGGTTGTGTATTATTTGATTGGACAAAAAGGTGGTGCTATGACTGATAAACTGTACCCTTCGAGTTCCTCTGATCAGTTACACTCACACGCAAACCCTCCTTTCTTAAACCGTCGTTCAAACCTTTCTTCTCCGACAAATTCAAACCCTCTAAACTTACTCGCAAAAATGGCCGCTCAAAACCCAGATTATGATTCTGCTAATGTTTGTGGATCATCGTCTTCATCCGTACCAAAACCCACTCCGTACGTATTTCCTGAAAATATTCCTAACTCCCTGATTCGATTGATCATCAGGCAAATGCTTGAAAGAAACCCTACATTTCTTCCTGATGTTTTTGTTGGCAATAGACAAGTCAACATTAATGATTTTGTTGATATTTTTGCAAAACCCTTAGCCAAAGAAATCCCTGATGAACCTTCTCCAAAACCCACCGAAAACCCTACTCAAACGGCCGATGTTGAGATGGAAAAAGTGATTCCTCGATTTAGAAGGAATGGGGAGAAACTCAAGAACATTCGATTTGAGGAAGAAATAGTTAGCTCCCCCAAAGGGTGGAAAATGGGGAAGAGAAGGATGTCTCAAAAGGAATCTTGGTAAGAAAGTGGACTACACTGGGAAACGTCCCAAAAGAACTGATGGTGGTATAGATGATCTTATTATTGTAGAGGATTAAGATGAAGAGATGGCGGTTCACAAGTCCCCCTATTTCTTTGAGCCAAAGGATTCTGATGATGATCTGACCATGGAAGAACTAATGGCTAAGAAGGAGAGGAGAAATGATCCTCCTGTAAATGCTATTGCAGATGTTGCTGAATCATCTGATTCTGAGAATGAAGTTGATCCTCAAGCTGAGGACTCTGAGGAAGATATGGAACCTTAGGATGAAGAGGAACCTGAGGAAGAGAAACCTGAAGAAAATGAACCTGAAAACAATGAGCATGTTGAAGATCAAACTGATGATGAGTTTGATCAACTCTTTGATGAGGTAATGGAATCTGACTCTGACCCTGATGATAAGGAAGAATATGATAGAAAGTCTGCTGTGGTTAAATCTTTGCTTAAAAGGAACATAATAGATGAAAGGATCATTAAAAACCCAGACTTTGAAGCTAATAACCTGATTGGTTTTCTAGAGAGTAGATCATTGTTGCATGCTCTTCTATATGTTAAACCGTATTATGTTGGTTGGGTTGCTGAATTCTATGCAAATTTGAAAAGGAGTTGTGGTAATAAAGGTCTTCAAACTATGGAAAGATAAGATTCAAATACAATGTGGTAACAATCAATCCTAGGCTTATCAATATCTTTCTAAAGACTAGACAAATTGAGGAGGATAATGTTGAGCTGGATATTAAGGAAGTGATGTCTGTCATCACTGTTGGAAGGTATTCTGAATGGGCTTTACAGTTTTCTGCTGCCAAATTAACCTCCTTGTATTATGTGATGCATTAGTTGCTTGTTTCCAATTGGCTACCCTCAAAGAACTCTATTGTGTTAACCAAAGAGCAAGCCTTCTTCTTTGTCAAGATTGTACACTTGAATAGATTTAACATAAAATAGGATCATATTTGATAATATGATGACATATGCTGGTAAACACACAGAAGGAAGCATTCTTCCTTATCCAAGTTTGATCTTTCAGTTCTTGGATAAGTTAGAATTTGAGAGGCCAAGAGGTGAAAAATTAGTAGATTTGTTCCATGTTTTGGAATATCTCATGTCTTTGAAAAGTCAAAAACGAATCGTGGATCTTCCTTTACGATCTGAACCGGCGAAAATATTGCCCATCCTATTAAGCAACATTCCTTATCTGAGAACGAAAGAGATGGTACACCCTCTGTTCATTTTACAAATTCTTTCATTTTACGATCGACACTTCCATCCAAAGATAACATAGATGCTCGATTAAACAACAAACCATATGGAGAAACCTACTTTCTACTCCAATAGGGGGAGGATCACATGATGATGGTTCTGATGATGGTGGTAATGATGGAGCTGGTCCATCTGGCCATGCAGGTGAGAAGGATAATGCACCAGATGCTGTTGAAGATGATGTTGATGTTGATGTTGATGCTAATCAAAATGATGCTGAAGACAGAGAAGTTGAAGATGCTGTACAAGATGCTGTTAATGAGGCTGTGGAGGATGATATGGAAGATGTACTCAATGCTGCTGCTGAACAGATTGGTGAATAAATTATTCCTGATGAGCCTGAACCAGTTGGAGATGGTGATACTGCTGATGATAGCACTTGTTGTGGCATGAAATAAATCACTTCCATCGTATTCTATAAGTACAGAAGAAAGGAGTTGGCCAACACCAATGCACAACGTAAAAGAGATAATCTTTGGAATAAAGACCCCCAAGTCGCAGAAGAGAGCAACTCGTATGACGACCTCATTTAGAGATTGGAAGCCGCACATCGGCGACAAGCCAATACCTTTCAAGTCGGAACATGACTTGAATGGTATTAAAGACACTTAAAAGCTAAATCAAGAATGCCGTCCGATAAGCCGATCAATCTGCAGGAAATTCCATTCCCCAATCCGCTCCCATTAAAGAGGCGATCTCCAATCAAGCCATAGGGACAGGCAACTTGCGAGATTGAAGGCGCGAAGAGTGTAGTTATCCTTATGTAAAATCTAGCCTACAAGGCGGAATAACAAGTATAAATAGACCTAAGATGTCACATGAAAAAGGGTGGAACATTTTAGCATTCTAGGCATAAATAATATACATCCATACCTGGCTTGGAGCCCCCGGACGTAGTCTGATTCAAAAGACGAACCGGGTCACCAATTCTTCGTATTTTCCTTATTTTTCACATTCAATACTTAACTCAATTATACACAAATTCATTGTTTAACTAGTCAATTTTATCTAGTCCAAACAATTGGCGCCGTCTGTGGGAACACCAATCTTTTTCTTGAGAAACTAATCCATTTTGAGAAAAGCCCACCCTTTTCTAAACGAAAGAGCAATGACAATCAACCAAGGAAATACTCAATTGTTCAATGAAAAGGACGGACGCGATGGTGTTGAAGCATCGCAGAGTTCCCACCATACTCATTGGGCCGCCCCGGCGGGCTCACCTGATTGGTGGAATTTGGTCCAGACCCTGGAGGACGCCAAGACAGTCATGGCCGTTCTTAACAAGAAGCCCCTATTCATGGAAGGCGAGGGGGAAAAACCCCCACCCAAAAAGACTGTTCATGATGCTGGCCATCCAAGGGCAAGGCAGTCATGGCCTCAAAAGGACGATCCGCTGGGCAACTGGTATACAATGCGACCAAGCATACCATCATCCGGACTCATCTGGCACGAGAAAGGCCGGCGGCGTCGAACAATGTGTTCACCCATTTAGGAAGTCAGGCCGCCCAGAAGGCTCAGGCGGAGGATGGTGATGAGGCCCACTCTCACGCGTGTCACGAACAAATGGAACAGATCTGCTATGGCTTTGAGCCTACATCATGACAACATCCGCGGATGGTTCAATGATCCATCAAGGCCAAAGACACATGATAGGGACATCACGCCTTTGATCGCGTGTCGCCCCTTAGCCAGAATCGTCCAACGGTTGTTGGAAAAGGTGGGGAACCAAAATGGTTCTACCAATGGAGTGATGACCCTCGCTATCACGGGATTCCCGAAGCGATGGTTACTTTGGCACCTACCTAGAGAAAAATCAGCATCAGCGCCTTGAACCCATTAAATGGAGTCTAGATCCCATGTCCATGTGGCAAATACAATTAGTATATGGCCTCCATGGGAGCCGCGACGGACGAATGAAGTGTAGGTTATTCTCCTTGACTCAGCTTGCGGGGCCATAAATTGTACACTTCTTTTTCTGCTTTTTAGGTTGACACTTTTGAGCAGTGCTTGGGTCATTCGACCCATTACACCGCCATGGCGCCGCCCAAGTTAGACCCAGCGAGCGCCTCATGAATCTCCATCAAGAGGAGCTGAATGACGATCCTATGTCGGAAGGGTCGATCAAGTCGTGGAGGCGAACCCATTGGGGGCCGAGGCCAAAATAATGGGTCTTATCCGCAATTTCTCCGGAAGGAACAAGTTAATGGCGGCCGGATGACTACGACTTCCCAATAAGTTATCACGGGACTTCGCCTTCGATCTTGTTGGCGACATCATCCATACCATGGAACTCCTCGAATCAAGACTTTCAGAGACTAGGAGGTGTTGAACTGCAGAAAAAGGTTCGAAAACCGGGGGCAATTATAAAGGCACACAGGAGCTTCAAGCCGTTTGAAGAGTCCGTTCTGGTAAAGCTCATAGAAGTGTTGGGTATGACTCCCGGCCATATATTACCCATATCGGGGAAGGGACATGTTGCCGCTCCTCGCCCGATGAAAGAGAAAAGTATAAATCCTCACTATCACGCCCATAACGGGCATTATACTAGTGAAGTCGCGGTACCTTTTAAAGCAAGCTGTGGAAGCTTTATGAGGATGGGCCTTGAATGAGTTTGTAAAAAACCCCGCCCAAAGCGGTCGGATCGACCTCGAATGCGCCAACAAGGGAACAGGTCGAAGGACCACTGGAGGAAGGAGCTCGTGGCGAGCTCCCGGTACCTCAATGCCCGAGGTCTTTGGAGGTCGAGTCATCCATGCCATATCACCTATGGCCCACAATCGGGGAATCTCCCGGCCTTAACATCAAAATGGTTCATGAAGGCGAAGTCAGAAATGGAGAGCATACGAAGGATGGTCCTTCCCATGCTTCTTTGTAGCCAAAGAGACCAACAAGATTGAGTTTGGGGAGTCGATAAAAGCGGATAGTCTATCCCAAATCGTCGACCCACCTGGTCATCAAAGCAAATATCATGGGGACTATGGTGTGCGCTGTTAGTCGATGGTGGGGCTTTTGCAACATTACATTAAAAAGACCATGGATCAACTCGGTGACTACGAGGCGTACATCACCCCTGTGACCACCACGTGTGAAGGGTGTTGGGAATCTGACTATTCAAAATTCTAGAATGATCCGATACATTGGTGGAGCTGGTGTCCACCATTGATGAAAAGGTTAGGAACACTAGGCTTCTAGATTTCCTTGTAATCGACCTCCCCAAGTAACTATAATGGCTTTTCTCGGAAGGCCTTTTGAGCATGAATTTGAGGTCACCTCCACTTACTATACGTGTAAAATTTTCCACCAAAAGTGTGGAATTTGTTGGCACCATAAAGGGTGACCAAGTTGATCTTTAGAGGATGTTTGCTTTACTTTGTGCCTTATTTCAATTCAACGCATGCACCAAATCATCAAGTAATGATGTTGGATAATGAAAAGTGCAATGATAAATTAACCAATCGTAAAATGCAACCAAGATGAAGCGAGGATTTTGACCCAAGGTTAGGACTGAGCGGAGAATTGTGCGAAGAGGAGATAGATGATCCAAGAGTTGAAGGACCCGAAATGAGCCGGGAAGAGCTCGAAAGGATCCAAGTAGATCCAACTCGGCCCGAGTTTGGAGGTCATTATCGGTCCGAGAATCCCCAATGACCTTAGGTTGGATGTGATTGATTTCTTGAAAAGAATCTTGACGTTTTCGCTTGGTCACACAAGGATATGGTGGGAATTGATCCAGAGATCACATGCCGTCGACTCCACATAGACCCGATAAAGCGACCCATAGCCCAAAAAGAAGGAAGTTAGGCCCGAAAAGTATGCGACCCTCATGGAAGAAGTAAAAAGTTGTTAGACAACGACTTGATTATGCAAAGCGGATCAATCCAGATGGGTGGCCAATCTTAGTGCTCGTCGTAAAAAAGTCAAAGCGGTGCCAGCGACTTTGTATCGACTTCACCGACCTCAATGAGGCGTGTCCAAAAGATTTCTTCTCAATGCCACACATTGACCATTTAATTGACAACACATCCAGACCCGCGAAATGATGTCGTTCATGGATCGCGTTCTTGGATATCATCAGATAGCCATGCACGAACCCGATCGACAACATACATCTTTCTTAACCGAAAAGAATATGTATTGTTGGAAAAGAATGCCATTTGGCTTGAAGAATGCTGGGGCAACATACCAAAGACTGGTCAATCACATGTTTGCCGATCAAATTGGCAAGTCGGTGGAAGTATATGTGGATGACATCGTCGTCAAAAGCTTGCGAAAGGAGGATCACCTGATCGTCTCGCGTAAACCTTCGGCGTGCTCGGGAGATTTAACATGAAGCTCAATCCAAAAAAGTGTAATTTTCAGTTAGTCGGGGAAAATTTACGAGTCATTTGGTTAGCATGGCGAGGATTGAGGCTAACCCGGCCAAGATACAAGCGGTTTTAGAACATGGGGGGGCACCAGCGAATACCGAGGAAGTCCAAAGTTGACGGGATGCCTGGCCCGCGTTGAATAGGTTCATCTCCCAAATGGGGATAAATGCAAGCCCATGTTTGATACGATCCGACGAAGAACCGAAATTTGAATGGACTACGGAAGGTCGGAAGCCTTCGATAAAATCATGGCCTACCCGGCGACGCGAGATCTTAGCCAAACCGGTCCCAGGGGAGAAACTTTTCTTGTACTTGGTCGCCTCAGAAACAGCTCTGAGTGCTATTCTCGTGCGAGCAGAAGATCAATCTCACCTCCCCATATATTTTGTAAGTCAGACTCTCGTGAGATCGAGCAAAGATATCCCGGATGGAGAAATTGGCTTCTACGCATTGGTCATGAGTGTAAGAAAATTGAGGCCATACTTTTTGACCATCGGTCGAAGTTCTCACCTCGTTACCTCTCCGCAACATTCTGCACCGACCTGACACCACCGGGTGTTGCCTTAAATGGGAAATTGAAGTTGGGCAGTATGGTGTAACTTATGCACCGCGACCTGCCATAAAAGCACAAGCTCTAGCCAATTTCATCGTCGAGCTAACTTTCCCACTATAAACCGGTGAATGCGGTGTCCCTTGGGAGATGTATGTGGATGGATCCGCTCTGACAAACAAATCAAGACGAAGGTGGTACTTATTAGCCCGGATGGCCTTTTACTTTTTCGAGCGCTATCACCTTTGAATTTCCGGCTACCAACAATGAGCGCGAATATGAAGCATTGATCGGTGGTTTGGAGATGTCCATAAACGCATGGGCATTAAAGACTCTCTGTTATACACCCAGACTCTCAACTTGTAGCATGCCAAGTGTCAGGGGAGTATGAAGCCAGAGATGAACCAATGTCCGCTTATCAGGAGGTCGTCAAGACATTAAGCCTAAAGTTTGAACAAATACACATCAAGTTAGTACAAAGAGAAGCAAACTTCGCGAGCCGATGCTCTATAGACGACTAAACGACCTCCTCGAGGCCCAACAGATGAATGATGTCACCGTCACTAAGCTCTCCCTTTTCCATCCACACACACAAGTGGTCGCTACCCTGATACCCCAAATGTGAACCGATGACACCAATCATCGACTACTTGATGACGGGGATATTACTAGAGGACAGGATCCAGGAAAAATAACTACAATTGTGTGCGGCTCGTTATACTCTTATAAACAATGACCTCTACAAGTGGGGATTCAGCATACCCCTACTCCGATGCATCACACCAGAACAAGGTCAAACTATTATGCGTGAGATACATGACGGAGTATCAAAACCACGTTGAAGGGATCACTCGCTCAAGGTGATACAACAAGGGTATTTTGGCTGCTCTACGGCGTAGCGTTAGTATTTTCGCAAGAAAATGTCACAAATGTCAAATCCATGAACACCGCAATCAAAGTCACCCCGAGGAGCTCTCTAACATTCTCGACCATGGCCTTTTGCGAAGTGGGGGATAGATATCATCAAAGCCGCTTAAAGCGACCCCCTCCGTCCAAGTACACTTGGTCATTTGTGGATTACTTCACAAAATGGGCGAAATTTGAAGCATTAAGCGACCATAGATCAAGAGCATGTCATCAAATTCATCCGGTGAAATATCATTTGCGATTTGGCCTTCCCCAAATTATCATATCGGATAGTGGAAAGCGATTCGATGGGTCCAAAATTGATGGTTTCTTCGAAAAATGGAAGATCACCAAACTATTCTCCACCCCATATCATCCTCAAACCAACGGACAATCGAAGTCATTAATAAGATCATCAAACACACATTGAAAACTAAGATCAAAGACAAGAAAGGGAAATGGGCCATCGAGCTGCCAAACATGTTGTGGTCGTATCGGACGACCGCCGAACTTCGACCGGAAACCCCATACTCGATGGCTTTCCGGCCTTTGGCGGTAATCCCCGGAAGTTGAAGTTCAAACACTCCGGACCTCATGAGTTGGAATCGACTATAACGATGAAGCCCGGCTAGGGAACCTAGATCTTCCGGAGGAAAGAAGATTAGAGGCTAACTTGAGAAACGCTTGAACACAAAGGCGGATGTCGAAAAAATATTACAACTCCAAAGTTCGAGTCCTGCAGTTCAAAGTCGGCGACTTTGTGTTAAAAAAGATATTGGGGACATCCAAAGGAGTTTTCGGTCCAAATTGGGAGGGTCCCTACAAAATCACATGGGTGTTGGCTAATGGAGCTTATGAACTAGAACATCCAGATGGCACTCCGGCTCAATACCCCTGGAATGCTTCACACTTGAAGAAGTATTATCAATAAGTAGAGGTCGATTTGTTCCATGTAACGATTTCTTCCATGCATATTTATAATAATGTTATCTCATTTCATGTTAAACCTAGGGGAGTCGCATGAATACAAACATCGACCTCCCCCAGGAACGATTTTCGACATACATGCGGTGAGGTCGCATCTTTAACTGGTGCCACCCTCCTCTAACTTTGTAAGACGACTAAACCTGAATTCACTATATCATTTTTATAAATGAAACTTAAGAATGATAATGCTCACAAATAATTAAAGTTGCAAAAGGAAATCAAATCGGCACATTGAGATGAAAACAACATTCATTAATAACGAAGGCCCGAAGGTCATTACATCAGGAAGTCGAATCAATTACATGAAGGAGCCAGGAGGCCGATTACATCAGGAAATAAAAGATAACATTGATGATAATCGATCACAAGGAGTTCACCAATGCCAAAGTATTACAGGACTAAGAAGACGACTTCGAGATACATGGATAGATGGTCGAAGGGATTGTTGGCGATGGGGTTCAACAACTTCTCAATCTCCTTTTTCTTATCAGGATTCTTGAAGTTATCATTCTTCAGGACCGCCAAATATCTCATCAAGAAAGACTAATCGACTATGTTCAAAGGTCGCCCACCTAATTCTTCTTTGAATAACACCGATGAGCGTGGGGCAGCTGTCTCCTTAGTTTTTGGCTGGTAAACACCTCCCACTGTTGTGAGGAGGTGCTCCGGCCAACGTCAGCCCTCTGCGAAGGTGGGCCTCACCCGTACAGGTCTCGGGGACGCTTGGTCGCCAGACTGGGTTTGAGATCGGGGAGTGGGGAGCCGCGATCAGAGCTTCACGGATAGGAAAAGAAGGGCAATTGAGTTTGCCAACTCCCTCTAAATCCTTGATTTCAAAGCAGCGTCGGGATCAAAAGCGGAAAGCTTCGACATGGTCGTCCATTTCGAGAGGCGAGTCGGAGAAATCGACCCGAGGAGTTCTTCACCTGAACAACTCGATGGCCGCGGCCATTGCGCCCGGTAAAAAGCAAAATTAGCATTTTTCTCGCCCGGTCATTTTAGGCGGCTCCTCGCCGGCTGACCGGCTATCGATCTCGAATCTTTTGCCACTCAGATCACCCAGCCCGAATGGCTGAGGCCACAATCTCCGCCGCCACACCCGGCGTGCCCTCGGCACCGCCCGGTAAGCCTCGAGCTCCACGAACCCTCTTGGCGACGGACTTTTTGACCTCCAGTTTCTTTTTCTTTAACTCGTGGCGGCCAGAGTGGTCCTCGCTTCAAGATCATCGTCCAAGCCTTCTCTAATTTATCGAGCTTTAGCTCGGATTGAGCACAGGCCTTCTCCATAAATAGGCCCCCCGGGGTATCTGACGAAAGTACAAGTTACCCGTGACTTTTTTGCTGCGGGCGGAAGAGTGGAGATCCTGCGTCCACACTCGAGGGACATTGCTGATTGTCCTCGACAGGTAGTTGGACCAATCATCTAGAATACCTTCAATGGAAGGAAGCGGGGACCTCAGGAAGCTCAATGCTTCACGAGAACAATGGGGGTCAACTCCGAGCTCTGTCGGCCCGAAAATGGATGTTTTAGAATTATAAACACAAACATATTACACAAGACCAGTGCAGAAGCTTACTTATTCACCGACTCAGTGTCCCATCCAAGCCATGAATCATCATCAGGATGCCGACCTCCAGGCATAGTCAATGACGGGAGGAGGAGTGGAGATTGTGATGCCGACCTCCATCCAAACCGGTAATCATCCTCGAACCCGTTTATGGGGGCAATCCCAAATGCAAAATTCGATGACTTTTTTTTTCTTCCCTTTATCCGATTGAATCGGGTCGAGTGCGGACCGAGAGCCGTGAGGGGACCCGAACTTTTTGGTGTCGTCGTTGAGAACCCGACTTTGACACGACGCCATCTCGGCAGTGAGAAGGTTCGTTCGCGTCGATCGGGCTCAGATCTACAAGAGCAATCATATTAAAAAATCGTAACATAACCTCATGAAGATAACTACCACGAGGAAGATGTTCCCGTAAACTTACGGGGATACGCGGATAGGCGGGGTATGTGTATGTCCCGCCGACAACCGATTGGAGCTTGTTCAACGACCGACTTCACACCACCGCAAGGATACCTCTTAGGATCTTGAATGCCTCGATGAAATCCCAAAGAAAGGTCGGATGTCCGGGCGTAAACAATCGCAAGACAAGAAGAGAATTAGATCGAGACGAGTGGAAAAGGAAAAGCACAAAAAATATACCATTCTTCACACGGATGGCATAATCCGTAGGGACTCGAATTGATAACGTGCTGGTCGGTGGAACTGATTCCCAGGCCCCTCCAACAAACCACCACTTCTCGCGCCATCCATCAACTTTGTTGGGGATACCACTAACAAGATCTTTTCCCTTGCGAAGTCGCACGACGTGATATCCCCACAGAGCAATAAAGACATCACATACCCATCTCCCCGGGTAGGCATCCTTTTCAAGCCGGCCAGTCCCAATACGATCATAGTCGAAATGATGTAGCTCCAACCTTTTGGAGTGATTTGAGTAAGGCTCAGGTTCCAGGTGGCCAGCAGATGCGAGAAAGCCGGATGAAGTGGGAAACGAATCCCCGCATCCATGGTCGGCCGATTCACCCCAATCATGCCCTGGAGGCTGATCGGCACTTTCATCAGAAGTTTTGGTTGCATAAAAATGTACATCCCGTGGAACCTTGTATGTAATGATGGAGAGCCCGCACATAATGATCGGACAACACCGACCCTAAATCGCCCGTTCGGATCGTGAACTCAGGGGTACCGACTTTGCGATCTTTTCGCGTTGTGTCGCTTGTATGGGGCAATACTATGGTACATCTCATAATCAAAAATCCTTTCATAGGCCCCAAATCCCTAATAGGCGGAAGGAACCCGGCCGTCGATTGCCTTGGAGGATCGGAAGTTTGAAGTGGTAAATCCAACGGTGGGAGATGAGCAATTTCATCGGTTCTTCCAGAACCCGATCATCTGGGTTTCATCATTCGCATCGTCTTCTCTCCCACCCCATAGATGGGCGATGAGCTTTCACCGCCCGTGCCCGTGTGGGCGAAACCGGATGGCGGCGGGGCAATCGAATATCATCCTTAGAGGATGAACCAATCATCGTGGGTTGCAGGGCAGAGCTTGAACCGGGAAATCGGTTTTCATCGTGTAAAAAGTAAAGAGGCGGAAGAGTATGTTACCCGATGAAGAACGGGAGAAGCAAGCAAAATCCCGACGTTTTGTTGAAGAAGAGGATGAATTTCGAAATTGCTCGAACTCTCGGAGGGGGAATAAATGAATTTTGAAAACCTAATTCTCCGCTTATTTATAAAAGGAAGGGAAGGACCAAAACGTAAATAAGCCATAAATCAAGCATCTACAGGCAATCAAAGTTGCAGAGTTAATGCGTGGGGGTCACCGCAGAATCCTATTAGTTTTCCAAAGACACCTCCGTCGTCTGTGACTGGCCATCATCATTTCAAATCTCCAAAAACTGAGGAAATTAGATACTCCTTTTCGTAATTTCGAGGTGACTTTTCGGATACTCGGGGCAAGAAGTCGTAGTTCATGTCGGTCATAGAGTCAAATCGATGCCCCAACAAATAAACATGCGACCTCGACTTCAGGGGCAATTGTTGTGGCATGAAATAAACCACTTCCATCGTATTCTATAAGTACAGAAGAAAGGAGTTGACCTACACCAATGCACAACCGAAAAGAGATAATCTTTGGAATAAAGACCCCTAAGCCGCAGAAGAGATCAACTCGTATGACGACCTCATTTAGAGATCAGAAGACACACATCGGCGACAAGCCAATACCTTTCAAGTCGGAACACGACTTGAATGGTATTAAAGACACTTAAAAGCTAAATCAAGAATACCGTCCGATAAGCCTATCAATCCGCAGGAAATTCCATTCCCCAATCCGCTCCCATTAAAGAGGCATTCTCCAATCAAGCCATAGGGACAGGCAACTTGCGAGATTGAAGGCGTGAAGAGTGTAGTTTTCCTTATGTAAAATCTAGCCTACAAGGCGGAATAGCAAGTATAAATAGACCTAAGATGTCACATGAAAAAGGGTGGAACATCTTAACATTCTAGGCATAAATAATATACATCCATACCTGGCTTGGAGCCCCCGGACGTAGTCTGATTCAAAAGACGAACTGGGTCACCAATTCTTCGTGTTTTTCTTGTTTTTCACATTCAATACTTAACTCAATTATACACAAATTCATTGTTTAACTAGTCAATTTTATCTAGTCCAAACAGCACTAATGAAGACATGAGAAAGACTCCAGACAGGGAGAACATGTCTCCTGAGAGTATTACTATGCTTGATCAGCTGTATGGACCTGACAATTGGTGAACAAGTTCAAGAAAGGGGGAGTTTTTGATGTATGGGGGAGCATTTGCAGATTATGGAGATGCAGCCAGTCCAATGGCCCAGTCCTTCCCTTTACTTCACTTTAAAAATTCCTTTCTGTGTTGTAATCTTTTATTTACTGCTCTTTACTTTTTTAACTCTGTTAATGGATAACTAGATGATAGGTTTATGTTTCTGTCATTTACTTTATGTTGGATACTTTGTTGGACCAAGTACACTGCTGATGTACTTAGTGCTTGTGTTTGTTGTCTGCTTTTAAATTATGATTTGGTTGAATAGTAGTTGTTCTCTGAATAGCTATTATTTGTTTCTTTCCTGACACAAGTTCGGATGTTGTTTTGAACACCAGGTGTGTTGTAGTAGAAAGACCAAATTGGGGGAGTTTGTTGATGTTGCACGGATGTTGTTCCAGATGTTGGACAACATTCTGCTCAACATCTTAAATTTGCCCTTTCTCCTAACACTGACTCCGTTTTATTAGATGTGTTTTTCTATGTTTCCTACATTGCAGGTTGAAGACAATTTCAGATATTGTCAAGCGGTTGCACTGTGGTGGAGTGATAATAGAAAGATCATGGGTGGTTACACCAAGATCATGGAGATAGTGGAGGAGATGTTCAAGGCTGTCCACACCTAGTGAATAGGACAATGCAGTTGATCTTCGAAGTCTATAAATATACTGCATTGGTCGACATTCAAGTTTGAGTTAAAGTGAAATCCCATTTTCTCTACTCCAAACTTAAAAGATTAGCATCCGAGACACACTCATGAGTGGAGTGTGAGGGTCGATGCTATGTCTATTTGTACTGGTCGAGTGTATTCCAACATTTCCCATTTGTATTGATTTTGTCTTATTAGATCAAGTTTTAGGTTGAATAAGATCACTAGTTACTTGATTGAATAGATTGATTTTTGGTGTGTGGTTTTTCACTACACCTTTTAGGATCTTGTAAAAGGTTCGTGTGTATCTCACTACTTGTTATATTGATGTTTTTTAACCATGAGGTTCATATAGTCTGATTATAGACTATACACAATTTTGGAAATCCTTTGCACTGCGTTTTTTATACTTCCGCTGCCATATGTTGTTTTACATGTTGCACAACATTTTCAACAACACTCTGAAAATACACGCACACACACTTTCAGTTTAATATTTAATTTATGGAGAATTAATAATAATTATATTTATAATTAATTATTATTACTATTTAATTAAATAGGAATCCCAAAATAATATATGGATTATTATTGTAGAAAAATATATATATGGAATTCAAATATATGGGATTTAATTTGTTGGATTAGGGATTTTATTTCCTAACAGAGATGACTTAAAATTTAAACTTAGCCCCCCATATATATATATATATATATATATATATATATATATATATATATATGACTCCTTGGGAATTCATTAAACACAAGAACTAAATCTCTCCATAAAATCTCTAGTGTAGAATTTTCCTACCAAATTCATACGGGGATTCAACGCTGGTAAATTTGTGCGGATGTGAACGGGAATTACGTGGATACCGTAGTTGAAGAGATTGCTTATGAAGCACTATAAGAATTCCTTTACGTATTTTGTTATTTCAATTATGCAGTCGTAATTCGTTGTTGATGAATTGTTTATTCCACTGAGCATGTTTTATCTGCATTATGTGTTTGTAAATTCCAACAGCAAGGTGGTCTTCCTGCATCAGAAATCAAAAAGTGAAAATTTTCAGTACATAATCACAATTTTCATAAAATCATAAATAAAGTAGCAAAAATTGCAGCTAAAACCGACCCGCCCCCTCCCTTTCTGTCTTGTACAATAAGTCGAAAATTTAACATACAAATACACATATTGTGTTGCCATTTACATTTTTTGTGCTATATAAAAAGTTAATTTCACTAGGAAACTTCACATTATATTAATTAACTAAGAAAAAAATCAAATATATCAAGGAATTATCCCACATGTTCACACACAATTAAGTTAGAAAAAATCAAGATTAGTGATTAAAATACCTACTTTAGCATATAGTAATTCATGTCTCAAACACAAGCCAACACAAATAACACAAATGTGAAGAGTCAAGAAATATATTTGCCATGCAGAACCATAACCTCTTATGCATCAAATGCCAACTGATTATCAGATCTACTACAAGAAACTCAGAAATTTTGCCTCTCTTTTTTCTGTAAAGCAGGAGACTAAGATTTGCAGATCAAAACAAAGGAAAAAGAGAAAGCTAAGCTCAAACCTAATAGCACACTACACACAAAGTTTGAAAGAAGAGAAACTTACATCTAACTTTCTCCAATTTATGTACAAGCAACAATAAGAGATTCTATAAAACAACAATCCATATACCTGTAACACCATTCAACAACAGCAATATAAGCTGATAATATCTAAACTTAACACTGCTAGCAGCCATTGATACCTATCTCTTTTTATTAATCATCCCAACAACATAAATTAATGTTAGGGATATACTGAAAAGTATGCCTTTAGTGCTACTTTGTATACAAACTGATTCTTGCACTTTTTCTTTTTTATGAGAATAAATATTTTATCACTATTTGCTTTAAATATTATGAATGTTATTTATTTATTGTATAAATGTTCAAAATACTTTACATTGTAGACAATGTGGTGTGTAATAGATCACAGAAGATTACATTATCAGTTTCTTGTAATAATTATATTGATTCACAACTTAGATGTGATAGAACACACCTAACCACAAAGCGATAAAGACGAGCAAAAAACAATATCCTTGAGAGGATCCAAAGAGTTAAACTCTGCCCAAGCCAAACAGCCGATAAACCAATAACTTCGATCGCCCCGTGTAGGGTAAAATCCTAAGAATAAATAGTCTGACGCAAAGACAAAAAGCCCAAGGCCCACAACTGACAATCCCGAACGTAAACTAAAACGCGAACATAGATAACGGAAAAGGAAACAAGACAAATAACATAAATAGCTTCAAGTACTCCATGCGCCTATGGTGCCCTTGTCTTGTTCTTCCTTCTCTGGTAAATGATGATCGGCGCCGGGGAGGCGCTATCAATTGCCCCCCACCCGAAACAGCCTTGTCCTCAAGGCTGAAGTCTGGAAATTGGCCAGCAATGTCCGCCGCGTCCATCCATGTATCCTCCTCGCTTCCAAGCCCCCGCCAACGAATCAGCACCTGATCAACCGAGGTCCCGTCCCGCTGTATCTGTCATCGCTCCACCACTAACTCCGGTAAAAATGGAGGCTCTTCTGCAAGTAAGTCATCGGGCAGAATAGGAGAGGCATCCACAATGCCCAGAGCTGGTTTTAAAAGGGAGACGTGGAACACGGGATGAACGTGAGGCCCAACAGGAAAAACCAACCGATAAGCCGACTTACCCACGTGGGCCTCGATCACAAATGGACCAAAAAAATGAGGGGCCAACTTCACCGATCCCCTAGTAAAAAGCATACGCTGTCAATAGGTCTGAATTTTAGGTATACCTGATCGCCCACGGTAAAATCCAAATGTTGTCTATGTTTATTAGCTTCCCGTACCATGCGCTGCTAGGTGCGATTCAAGTGAGAACGCAAGTCGCGAAGGAAGATGTTACGCTCACGCAAGGTATCAGCCAGAACACGAACTTGAATATCCCCCGGTAAGAATGGTGCAATCGGAGGAGTAGGACATACATAAACGACCTCAAAAGGGATAGTGCTGGATGCCGAGTGAAATTCGGTGTTGTAGCAAAATTCCACCCAAGATAGCCACTTTTCCCACTGTTTTGGGCATTCTGACGTGAAGCAACACAATGATTCAATACCTCTGTTTGACCATCCGTCTATTTTGTAAAGTTTAAAATTTTAAGTTAATTGTAATTAGTGTCCTTTGTAATTTGAAAATTTGTAATAGTTCAATCCATTTGTAATAGGACATAATAAAATTACTATTTTGATAATATTCAATAAATTAGTTGATTTAATATTATTATTTACTTAATATTAAATATATGGTGTTTCATGCTACTTATTAGAATATAACGTTTGATTGTTTGCATTTGTTTTTATCTGGTTCCCTTGTTCCCTTGAGTGAGTGTGTAATAGATCATTTCTCACATTATCGTTGTATGATGTAAACAACCACAAAAGCGATCGTGTGAGAATCTTAAGAATGTGATCCTCAAACAACCCCAGAATAAATCGAGAATCATCAAGAATGAAATATTTATGATGCAATGGAGATTGGTATGCGATCTTCATCATACTTCTTAGAGAGTGTAGTAATATCTCACTTTACTACGAGATACTATGTATCTCATGATGGATGCACAAATACCTTAGAGGGTATTGGTATACCCATCCAAGAAAAACCGCTTTTGATATAGTTCCACTATAGGGGCGTGTCCACGAATAGGTCTGAATTTTAGTCTCGATGCATTAAAATGGGAATGCGATGAGATACTCCTTTGACTTGAGGTCAATACGCCCGACATGTGTGGAGTGATGAACTTTGACCATGACCTCAAAAGGATACGCTTTGCCACTTTCGTCACAATGGGTAGATATGGGTTGATTGGGTTCATCCATTGAAGGACATTCATGTGATAATATTCGTGGTAATATTATTATTTACTTAATATTAGCCAAGAAAAATTTCATTCCTCAAAGTGGATTTAGATAGAATACTCACCTTCTCATCATAATTGGATCAAAGTCATTGACCAATGCTCGTCAACTTGGACTTTGTGGCCAAGTGTGACACGAGTGATCAATTAGTGATTATAGATAAATTGATTAAGTTATTTGAATAGACACTTCATCATGTTCAAGACTAATCGAGTATTCGTGAATGAAAGGAGGAAATCACAATAGCTCATTCCTTGTTACAATTACTCAGTTGCATAATTGGATCAAAGTCATTGACCAATGCTCGTTCTAACGCACTTGATCATATATTGAGAATGTCCGATTTATTGTCTAGGGTTCAATTAAGACCAATAGCTAGTTTTAATGACTAATCGATAGAGGGTCTATGGGTCACACAACAAGTAGTTCCCTTTTACGAATTATAGTTGGTTGATTAAATGTTAAATTAGATTTAATATTTAATATATGGAGAATTAATTAATAATGGATTAATTTGAAATTAATTATTATTAATGTTTAATTAAATTGGATTTAATTAAATAGGAATTCCCAATAATAATATATGGAATATTATTGTAGGATTTAGTATATATGGAAATAAATCGTAGAGATTTGACATATAGAATTAAATCCGTAGAGGTTTTATATGTGGGAAATAAATCTGAGAGATTTATTTAAATAAAGAATAGAGATTTTATTTCCTAATCAGGTTAGCTTAAGATTTAAGCCAGGCCTCTCCTATATATATAAGCTCTTGAAAATCTATAATACGGTTGTTCATAATTCTCCTTAAAATCCAGAGTTAGAATTTTCCTAGCAAATTCATCTCGGGATTCAACGCTGGTAAATCTGTGCAAGTTTGTGAACGGAAATTACGTGGATACCATAGTTGAGAAATCTGCTCTTGAATTATTATAAGATTTCTTGTTATGTTTATTCGTAATTGTTTATACAATTATATGTTCGTTGTTGATAAATTGTTTAATTCCTCTGCGCATGTATTACATGTTTATGTGCCTCTAAATTCCAACACCGTCTCCGTGTGATAAGCCGAACTCATCCGTAACTTCGTGCCCAATGTCCGGAACAACTCCCGCCAAAAGGACCTCAAGAAAATGGAGTCACGATCCAAAACTATCGAACCCGGTACACCATGCAACCTCACCACGTCCTTCATAAAGATATCCGCGTCCGATTTGGCCGTAAAGGGATGCCGGAGGCCCAAAAAGTGATCATATTTCGAAAAACTTGTCCACCACGACCAAAATACAATCAACCCTCCCAATCGGAGTAACCCAGTGATGAAATCCATACTAATGTCCTCCAAAACCTGACTTGGGATTGGCAAAGGATTGAGGAGGCCCATCGGAGACTTTGTTTCATACTTATTCTTTTGACATACTTCACACTCGGACACAAATTTCAGAACTAAACGGATCATCCCTTGCCAATAAATGAAAGAAGCTAGTTGGCAGTATGTGGATAGTGCCCCAGAGTGACCGCCGCCCGGGGTTGCGTGGAACTCATGCAAAATATTTGAAACCCATTGGGACATCTTCGAGATGACCAGTCTGCCCTAATACAACAAAGTATCCCGAACCCAAGCAAAGTTCTTCAGGGCGGTGTGCCAAGCCTGAAGATCTGCAATGATACGGTCAAGAGCAGCGTCTGCACGAACTTCCGCCATTAAGGCTTGCCAATCCAACCACTTAGAAACAGATAGGGCAGAAAATTCCCCGTCCTCGTTGCGACGGGATAGAGCGTCCGCCGCCACGTTATTCGCGCCTTCCTTGTAAACTATGTCGAAGTCATAAACCGAGAGTTTTGTAGCCCAACTCTGTTGAGCTGGTGTAGTCAAGGGTTAAGTGAGAAAGTGCTTCAAACTTCCCTGAAAAGTTTGTACGGTGAAGCGTCGACCCAATAGATACGGCCAACACAAGAGCCATGAGTTCCCTCTCGTAAGCAGAGCGGGTGAGAAAGTGCTTCAAACTTATTTGATCAGTCTCGTTTGCTGAAATACTAAATGGGCTGCTTGTCCTGCATGAGCACAACTCCTAACCCCTTACCCGAAGCATCGCACTCAATGACAAAGTATTTGGAGAAGTCGGGCATCTTAAGAACTGGAGCAGTTGAGAGGGCCTGTTTGAGGGTGTTGAAGGCTGTCTCGGCCTCGGGTGACCAATGCAACTTCAAGCTGCTTTTCTTCTTCAACAATGTCGTGAGTGGCGAAGCAATCTTACCATAATCTCGAATAAAATAATGATAGTAGCCCGTTAAACCGAGGAATCCACGCAATCCTTTCAAGAAGATGAGTGGGGCCAATCCAAGACAGCCGATACCTTACCGGGATCCATCTGATCTCCATGAAAAGACACCACATGACCCAAATATTCAACCGACGGACTGCGCAATGTGCATTTCTTCTGATAAATAACCATAGAATGAGTAAGAAGGGTTTGGAACACCTACTGAAGGTAGCGGGTATGGGAATTACAGCAGGGGCTATAGATTAAAATATTGTCGAAAAATACCAGTACAAAACGACGCAAGAAGGGTCAGAAGATATCGTTCATGAGACTCTGGAAGGTAGCCGGAGCGTTGGATAGATCAAATGGCATGAACAAAAATTCGTAGTGACCAGAATATGTGCGGAAGGTAGTTTTCGGGGTGTCATCGGGGTGCACACAAATCTGGTGATACCCGGCGCGAAGATCAAGCTTAATGAAATATTGCGCTCCATGTAGTTCATCCAAAAGCTCCTGAATCACTGGAATGGTATATTTGTCGGGAACGGTAGCTTTATTCAAGGCACAGTAATCAACACAGAAATGCCACGAACCATCTTTCTTCCGAACAAGCAAGATCTGGCTTGAGTACGGGCTAGAACTCAGAGTATTATACCCGCAACAAACATCTCCTCCACAATCTTCTCCATTTCGTCCTTCTAAGTGTGGTTGTATCGATATATGGCCGGATAAAAATGGGGCCTTCATTAGCGTGGAGCACGATTCGGTAATCACAATCGCGGCTTGGTGGCAGGCCCGCGAGTGGGGTCGTGATGGCTGGGTATTTGGCAAGAAAAGCCTCCAATTCCGTACGCTGGCTATCCGTAAGAGTAGCCTGTGCTCACCAATTCAGGCCGAGATGGGGTAGAGTTTAAAGCCAATAAAAACCACACACCATCTGAGGTATCGAACATGTTAATATCCTTATTTGTGCAAGCTCTACAGGTGAGAGATGGGTTCCCGAACAATTGAACCGTAACCCCTCCCCCGACGGAGAAACACATCATAAGCTTTGACCAATTTGCTGTGATATCCCCAAAGGTGGACAACCATGACACCCCTAACACCAAATAAATTTCGCGCAAGGGGAAGACGTGGCAATCTATGAGGAACGTGTACCGGTCTAATGTTAGAGGAACAACCTTACACAAACCCAACATTCCCACCTTCGAACCATCCCCAGAGTAACTTGAAAATCAGTAGACTTGATCATGGGAAGGTCTAACTTGGCGGCTACGGTCTCTGAGATAAAATAATGACTTGTCTCACTATCGATCATTGTGAGGAGACGGTGGTCGCTGACCCGACTAAACAGCTTCATTATCGTAGCACCATCAAACCCGTTTGATGACATATACGAAAGTTGCACAGCTGTGAAATCCACATCTAACTGGCCAAAATCAGGGGGTGGTGCATCCTCAATCGAGTGGTCGGGCTCGTCAGGGTGGAGCCTGGTGTCATCATCCTGTCCCTCAATTAGGATGTTGAGGGATTTCGCCTCACACCTGTGTAAAGGGCCGTACGGTTGGCTGCAATGGTAGCACTTACCCTTAGCACGATACTCTCGAGCTTCGTCAGCAGAGAGGCGACGAGTGCTCCAGGGTGGACGACTACCTGATGATCCTATAGATGATTGGGGCGTAGAATTGGTAGTACTCAAGGAGGGCAAGGAACCCATGATACCCCCGTGTTGGTCCCTGTGAAAAACCCATGAAATGCGGAAAAAATCATGTAATGCATATAAAACAGGGGTGTAGGAGTGGTGATTCCAAAATTTTGCTTTTTAAGCCCATGTGTTGTGTTTTGCTTATAACCAAATGCATATGACAAGATAAGAACGTAAAGCAATAAAGAACACAACAAAGTATAGTGGTTCGGAGACTCAAGCTCCTACATCCACTCTCCCTGTTCCTAGGGAAATTCCTTCAAACGGGACTTATCACCCTCCATGGGATTGCCTATAAGCTTTCTGATCTACATTTGAGTTTTCTGGCTGACTACTCTGCAGCTTACTTACTCAAACACACACAAGCTTTCTGACTATCCAAAATAGTTTACTCACTTCTTCTCTAGAGTTTTCTGGCTGACTACTCTGCAGCTTACTCACTCTTTACAACTCCAACAATCACACAAACTACCTAATAATAGGGTTTGGGTTTGGTTGGTGTCTCCAACTAGGTTGAGATTTTCCCGTACAATGGTTTAGCCTTTATGCTAGGAAAAATCTCTCTAAGCTTATGATATATCGTGGGTTGCTTAGATTGGGTTTTAGAACACTCATGGATGTATTTGTATGTCTACAGATTTGTGTTCTATGGTAAAAATGCTTGAGTATATGGCTCTTGGCTCTGTAGCATCTTCTTCCACATTCTCCACACTTAATTTGATGAAAGACCTTGTATTTATAATGTGGATTTGAATGTTACCGTTGGAGAAAATCACATTCAAATCCATACTATTCTGTAAGTTCTGCAGCTTTTCCAGGCTGGCTGTCTTCCTCTTATTGGTCCACGTCAATTTGAATCTAAAAATTATATTCTTGGGATCTTCTAAGTCTTGAGTTTCTTTGAGTCTTGAGTTCTTTTTCTTGTCTTGAGTTTATTTCTTCGAGTCTTGAGTTTTTACTTCTTGAGTTTTCTTGATTTTTTCTCTTGACATTATCGTCTTCGAGTTTCTTGATTCAACATCCTCGACCCTCGAGGTCACTTTTCTCGGACATTGTCACGTCGGGCTATCGATTTCTTCTTTTTGACACTTCGATCTTCGTGTTCTTATCGAGATAGGATCAAATCTCTTCGACTCAATCCGTCTGATCTCGACATCTGACCTTCGATCGATTTCCTCATCTTACGCTTAGCTTTTTCTTCAATTCTAATTTTGCTCACCCGACTTATCAAATTATTAAACCGGAACTCATCTTACTTATTCTCTCATCTTGATCGGCTTTTTTCTTCAATTCTAATTTGGCTCGACCTCGTTTAACTCGAGATCTCGATCATCTTCTTGATCGATTTTGTGAGTTCCCCATCTTCTCAACTTGTTCTCCCCTCGTTGTTCCCCTCCCCTTTGTTATCTCAGAATTAGCTTGAATAACACAAGTTGATAATGTTTTGGCATAATTCATCAAAACTAAAATATCCCAACACCCCGCCTTTAGAAGGTGTGAATCGATGATTAAAAGAGTTTTGGAAAGCTGGTTTGGAAAAATTTGGTGAGTAAACTGACGAGCGAGTCACTCGGGGCGGCCCGAATGGCGGTGTGGATGTCGATGGTTTCGGCGTCAGATATATGATCCTGAACGGATGGCTTAAAGCCTCCCAGAAACATGCCTAGGTATTGATCCGTTGGTAGGTTGGGAAGTTGCATTATTCTCTCTTCAAACAATGGCAGATAATCCTCCAAGGATCCCGTCTGACGCGTGGCGTGCATTGCCTCATAAGCGTTTTTGGTAGAACTGTCCCCAAAGAATTCAATAAGTTCTTGAGTGAATTGCTCCCATCTGATTGATGGGGTACGCCAAAGGGCCCACTGCTCCCAAAACATGGTGCACCCCGACATTACTATCATAACCAGACACACGCGATCGTAAACTACCGTGTTATGCACCATAAAATACTTTCCCGCTTGAGCTAACACACCAAGGGATCAGAACCGTCGAACAGAGGGAGTTCCCAACTTTTCATCGCTATGTAGCCCGTAGAAAACGTATGGTCGGGCACCCCACCACCAGAGTTGAAAACACGAGGACCGTGTGATGACGAATCTTCAGGTTGACGGCCCATAACCGCCTCCGACAGAACTTTCAATTGTTGCATTATCTCGGCCTGTGCTGCCGCTAATTCTGCCTGGGCCGACATCAACTCCTACCGTGACACGACCTTGTCTGCCATAAAAAACCTGCAATTCGCTCAGGGTTTTTTTCCACTGATTCCAATCTCTCCTTCTCGGTACCAGAGTGTGTTAGTCATCGTGAAAGAGAGCGGCAGGTCGGATCAATTGATAGAACATACCTAACCACAGAGCGATAAAGACGAGCAGAAAACAGTATCCTTGAGAGGATCCACAGAGTTAAACTCTGCCCAAGCCAAACGACCGAAAAACCAATTTCGATAGCCCCGTGTAGGGTAAAACCTTAAGAATAAATAGTCTGACGCCAAGACAAAAAGCCCAAGGCCTACAACTGACAATCTTGAACGTAAACTAGAACGCGAACATAAATAATAGAAAAGGAAACAAGGCAAATAACATAAATAGCTTCAAGTACTCCATGCGCCTAAGGTGCGCTTGTCTTCTTCTTTCTTCTCTAGTAAAAGATGATCAGCGTCGGGGAGGCGCTATCAAGATGGAATTGAATAATTCATTGGTAGAAGTTGAGATGTGAGGCTCGGAATGGTTTGTATTGACCAAGATATTACACTAGTGCATATGATGTGCTGAATAGGACCTACAACAAGATAGTCCTTTTAGAATGACTTGGAAAAAAGAATTAGATCTCAGTGGTTATTGATTTCTTAATTTCTATCACTTAAATGAGTTTGTGTGTAATTAATTAATATTGCTTTGATTTATTATGGGTAAAGAATCAATGTGATTCAATACTCTGTATTTTTGGCAATATTATTAATTATATAATAGATTGTCAAATTTAATATAGAAAATTGTGTCTTGGAATGACAAGTAGATTTTGTCCCCTTGATGGTCTCATAATATTTATCATATCAAATCTGACCAGTGTATTAATTTCCGGTATGATAATAATGTTGAGCTTCCCTTCCCCAAGAAATAAAAGATACTACCTCCGTCCTGATTTAGATTGTCAATTTACTATTTGGCTCGTGTTTTAGCGAGCGAGTTGTTTATTAATATTTAAAATGATAAATAAATTTTTAAGGTGGGTTATGTGTAATAACCACAATTTTAATATTATTGTTTGGCCAATATATTTCATGCATTATTGTTCTTTTATATTTTTAGTGGTGAGAGAATTTTATTATAATTTATTCGGACGTTATTAGGGTTTAAGTGAATTATATAAAAAAATTATTAATCAACAATTAATATTAATTAAATTGGAGGAATAATAATTAAGCATGTGCTTATTTGTTTTTTTATGGTACGCTCATATATAATATTTATCCCTTGGACATATGACCATAATATTAAGAATAGTAAGTATAATAGTGGTATTATGTTAATAATTTAATAATATTAATATAGTAGTACATATAATATTAATAAAAATATATTAAAAAAAAAAGTAATAGCTTACATGGTAAGCAAAGTGAAGCGGTGGGATATGTGTATATATACATCCTCACTTCTTATACACATAGCATATACATGTACGCACTTAGAAGATAAATAATTAGGAAGAAAAAAAGGGGGTGAAGGGAGACGAGGGTGGCAAACTCAGTTTATAACTTAGAGAAATAGATTTGATGGTGGGAGGCGATTAGATGATTTAATAGTTCGAGTAACCGACAGGCGATTAGATGATTTAATAGTTCGAGTAACCGACATTTGGCATATTCGAGGTAAGTAGCAATTCATCTGCAACTATAATGTATAAACTTAATATTTTGTGAATTATTTATATTTGATTGGTGATATGTGAGTATTTATGTGTATAATGATATTGATTGTTGTTTAGTGATTGTCATGAAATAAAGTTGTGAATTTAATAATTGTTATGGGATGAACATGTGAGTTTCATGGTTATTGTGGATTGAACATGTTCAATGAGATGTGAAATATTGAATGTTGCATTGCATAAAACATATCATATATAGACATGAAAATATATTGTTGTACAGGTATATATAAATGATCTCCGGGTAAGAAGATCATTGTATTAGTAGAAATGGATTAGGTGATTCATATTATTGGCTACGTGGTGGTCTGTGTATTGGGCTTATGTTGGCATACAACAGTAAGTGTGGGGGCCCCAGCAAATGAATATAAATGGATAGGGTGTAGAAATGGATAGGGAGTAGAAATGGATAGGATGAGTAGAAATGGATTATTAGAAATGGATAGGATGAGTAGAAATGGATAGGGGTAGAAATGGATAGGATGAATAGAAATGGATAGGGTGATTAGAAATTGATAGGATGAATAGAAGTGGATGTGATGATTTCAAGAGTGAGAGTTTATGAGAATGATTTCCAAACATTTCATGTCATGCATAATTTCTACTTACCGAGTTTTATCTCACATAGTTGATGCATTGTAGGTAATCATGGGATGTTGTGACGTGGCGGGCTTACTGGACAAGCTGTGGAACTCCTGTAGGTTTTGAGTGGCCGTGTACATAGATGATGACCTGATGGGTAGACCGTGGCTTATTGTGTTTCTGTTGTTATATTTGGAGTTTGACTATGAATTAATTTATTGGTAATTTTTATATATAAATGAATGTGAACAGGTATTTTAGACGTGAATCGATATAAAAAAAAAGGTTATAGAAGGTTTACAGATTAAATTATATTTATGATCATATTATATTGGGTAAAATAAGGGTGGTCGTTACAGTATAATAGTCCTACCTCTCATCTATCCTACACCTCCTTAAAAGTCACTATATCATTTTATATACTAATAAATAACTCGCTCGCTAAAACATGAGCCAAAAGTGAAATGACCAATCAAAAACAGGACGGAGGGAGTATTAATTAATTAAAGCATTCAGTAGCTTGAATTAATTAATGAACATTGAATCTTAAACTTGGGAAATAATAATCGGGAGCCATATTTCGTAATATGGGTTAGGATGGATAGTGCAATATTAATTTTATAGTGGAATGAACTAATATTAATGAAAAATAATACGGGAAATAATTTCATATATAATATTAGGATGGGTTAAGAATTTCAAAAAATTGATTTTTTGAAAGCAAGAGCAACAAAAGTGAAAAATTAATTCTTCATTAAGAATGTTAAATAGTTCGTTTGATTCCCCAACGGATCGACGATCTAGGGCTTAGGGAATACTCAAGAAGACAATTGAGTTGAAACAATTAATTTTCTCAACGGTGTCTCTCCGATTCAAATGTAAATACGTTGTTCCTTCGTTCCGCATGTTCAGGGCTATGCATGTTTTACCGTTTATTCAATACATGAATTATTCAATTTAATTGCTTTAAATCATATAATTAGATTCATGATAATTCGTATTTAAATTAAGTCCTGAATAGATTCATGACAACATATTATGTTCCCCCAACAATTGATAGCACACTATACATGAGAAGCAATTTTAACAGTAACAATAATAAAGCTGCATTAACACTTTTCAAAGAAAAAAAAAAGCATTACTTACTAAATTTAAATGGGTTCTAGGTGTTTTGGAACCAAACTCTTTGGTGCAGATTGTGTTGAACTTGTTCTTTTATTCTTTATTTTTTCTTCTTAGAATGACATTTTTTCCTTTTGTTTCTTCCATTCGTTACTAAACGAGTAGAATTTAGTATAGTTCTAGATGATGCTGATTGTGCAAAAGTTTCTTCTTGTTTGGTACACGTCAATGCCCACACAACAATCAATACTCTATTGTGGCCTTCTTCAATTATTTTTCTAGAAGCTTCATTTCCTCTGCACAACAATTTCCTCTGCCAACAACAGTAAATTGTATTGCTTCCTTGCCATGTCATTTGTCCAATTGATAGACTCACTCTTCTCCTTTTTCTTTCTTTGAGGTTCCACCTTATCCCACACTTATAATTTGGCTTGTTTCATCCATCTCTTCAAAATATACGCATCAGGTATCCATTCCACCGAGTTTATATTAAATAAAGCATCTCACTTTCTTCAAATTGCATACAAGCACAATTGATTAAATATAACTTTGCAGCTTGGACCATTACCAATAGATTGAACATCATATACATTTGTGGTATCCAGTTTCTCAACTTCTTCGAACGAAGCATTAATGTTTTTTCTGAACTCTTTCTCAAAATCTCTAAAAAGAGCTAGTGTGTATACCTCAGATGCGTGCTTTATCATTCGATACATTGACAAAGACGATTCAGGTTTGGACCTTGAGCAACTGAAATTGTCACTTTCTTCTCTGTCCCTCCAATTTTTGACGACATTCTTGAAGATCTCATAAAAAGCTGACAAGTTTTTATCTTACCTAACTTTTGATCCAATCGATATATTTGTGCTCTCACTTTGTTCGACGACTTCATTCCAGTCAAAAAGAAATTTTTGTTCAGTGTCGTGCACCATTTTTCCTTCAAGCTATACAATCGTGTAAACTAAAAATCTTCTGCAAGATCATATGTTGTTATCATCTTTTCCCCAAGTCATTTCAAAATGATCTTCATTCATACACCCGAATAAGCACTTGTTGAAAATTTCTTTGACAGAGATATGATTACTAATTGGTTGGTGAGTAATACTCAGAAAGTTTATTTTTTGTGACAGAGAGATGATTATCAAATGGTTGGTGGTAATTTTCCAGTATCAACTCTAAATATTCAAACTCTTTAGTTTTGCTTATCAAATTCAATAGTATGTGTGAATATTTTTTCTTAACCTCACCAACCAATTCATAATCACATTCACTGTCCTAATAAAATCTTATTTTTGAGTATTTTCGATGGAGGAAATATTTCTTCACATTCTTCCTAAAAATTCTCAAAAAAATTTCATGGAAAGCAAAAATTCTTCTAAAAAATACTTCTTAATAACTTCATGAATCTTCAATTTCCAAGCACATAAGCTCGAAAAATAAGAGGAGGAGTGGAGAAGTCATACCTTGAATGTGAAATGTATGGAAGAATATGCAAGAAATTCGTCCTCCTTGGTGAAAAGAGAGAAATAATAGATAGGTAGAGCGAAGAGGGAGAGAGACCATGTGTTTGTGAATGAGGAGGAAAATATTTTCGATGGGGAAAAAAAAACCTATAGCAGAAACTTTTAACCTATCATCATTAATCCATATATCATCCAATTTAAACTTTGTAAGAAAATAATGATACTTGTGTTGATTGAAGACAAATTTATAAATATTTCTCATAACACCTCTAACCATAAGAACTAAATAAGACAACTCTACTTTATCGATTGATTTATTGGGAAAAATATATATAAAAATATGTTTGCACATGTTTTTTTAATCTTTGTTAATCTCTATCCTTAGTTTCAGAAGCTCTTACCTGTAGTATTAGTTAATTTTGAAGATCATATCAACCGTCAATTTTAGTTTTTTCAATCACTTTTTAAAAGGGGTTTATGTATTTGATTTTTCAAAACCCCATGTGACAATCTTTCTTTGGTTTGATTAGTGTTCAATATATTTTACTTGGTTTGATTAGTATTCAATATATTTTACTGAAGCAATAAGAGAAAATATATCATTTTTATTTGCATGCATATGCAGTAAGCAGAACCTCTTCAAATATTACAATTTTTTACTAATTACTTACATATAACGTGCAAAACACATAATATACATCTAGTATATATAAATATTTTTAAGATATTAATTGTGATATTAAAAAATCATCAATAAGTTCAATCTATGGTATGATACTCTTTTATCTCCCCCTCGATCCTTAATTTTAGTAGCAATAGGTTCAAACACAGATCATCAATTTATTTAGTTTCCAATTTACTTAGATTAGGTAGACGTTACCTTCACCATTTGCATCTTTATTTACTCAAACCACCCTATAAATTGTATCCATATACTCATATAGAACACCGAATACGTGCAAAATACTCTCAGTAGCCAAAATTTGCTCATGGAATAAATGCAATATTATTGCTTCAATGTAGACATTGTTTAGATCTAATTGCATCCCGACCTTCAAATGCACGACCATGTTACGATCAAATTGTAACAAGTAGGACTTCACATATCGTTAAGAAGAATGACGAACGAAATTCTGCTTTGAAGAAAGAGCCTGAGAAGAAAAGAGGAAGTGTTGAGAAGTGATGGGAAAGATGCATAATGAAAGATTTTAGAAATACAGCCTCTTAACTCTGCAGCGTGCAGAGTTGTTGGAAGTAGAATCTGACCATCAGAATTTTAAGTATCCTTATTCTGCTAAAAAAGGTCCGCGGAATCCTAGGTCAGATTTATTTTGTCATTTCCATAATGATTATGGACATGATACCAATGAGTGTAAGCATTTGAAAGATGTCATTGAGAGGATCACATCTCATGTGTCAGTTTGGATATATTTCTCAAATAATGTTCTCTCCATGATGGTGGTAATAATTTTTAACAAAGTGATATCTCACCGTAAAAAAACTTGTCCTCTCAATACTCGCAATTAGGCACCTTACACTTTTTAAGTAGATTTATATAAGGCGTTCTACAATTTCCGACCACAGTTCCTTATGAAGTTTATTGCCGACGGTAGTTCCTCATGAAGTTTATTGCCTGCGATGGAGAGATGATTGTCAAATGGTTGGTGAGTAACTTCCCCTATCTTAGATCCAAATATTCAAACTCTTTAGTTTTGCTTATTAAATCCAATAGCATGTGTGGATATTTTTTCTCATCCTCAACAACCAATTCCTTAATTACATTCACTACGTACCCTAAAAAAATCTTGCTTTTGAGTATTTTCGGTAGAGGAAAATAACTAAAACTAAAATCTTTTTACCATCATTATTCATCCACATATCTTATAATATTTCTAACCACATAATCTAAATAAGACAACTTACTTTATCTTGATTTACTATGAATAGTATATATAAAAGTGGCTTGGGTTTGAGAATTTTTTTTGGACCCCTTTACCTTTCTACTATTTTATTTTTGGACCCTAGCGTTCTCTTTTACTTTTCTACTATTTTATTTTTGGACCCTATCATTCTTTGTAGTATTAATCTAGGTTTTTGTGAATCTTTGTTATCCTTGTTAATTTATACCCTTAGTTTCTGAGGCTCTTGCTTGAAAAACAAGTGAATTTTGAAGATCACGTTAATTGAATATTTTCTTTTGCCCATTTTTTCATAAATTCATCGATTGTGTTTTGTTTTTCTTATTTGCAATGTTGGATCACAACTGATATATTTGTTTATTTCAACTTTCCTGATCTTGATTTAGTTTATCAGTCATTTGGAAAGGGGTTTCTATGTTTAGATTCCTCGAAAACCCATGTGACAATTGTATTTAATATATTTTACTTGAAACAATAAGAGAAGATATATTAGTCTGACAACTATTCTTTAGTTTGATTATATTTAATATATTTTACTTGAAACAATAAGAGAAGATATATTATTCTTACTCACATGTACGTGTAGTAAGCTGAACATCTACATGTACTACTACTTTTTACTAACTTGCAGCACAATAGTATACAACGTAGTATATATAAAATATTTTTAAGATAATTATGATATTATATAAATATAGAAAACCTAGAAGATAAACATCAAACAAATTTACTTTATATATCACAAATATTTTTTATACTTATTGGAGTTTAATGCAGTTCTGGTCCCACAGGAAACGGTACCTCACGATTTTGGTCTCAAACCTTTCAATTTTGATCTCAAAGCCAAATTTTTTTACATATTTCGTCCAGCTGTCACTTTTTTCGTTAACTCCGTTAACACTTTTGGTCCCATAGGATGATTTCCAATCAACAGAAGCGCCTGAGTGATTTTTTGGAGGGAAAAACATGACACTTTTGGTCCCATAGGATTTTTACTCCATTTATAGTAAAAAATGAACAACATTAGCTACAATTCACGAGCTTCTCCAAGAAAATAGAAACAAGCACACAAATTTCATGAACTCCACATGAACACCCTGATCCACCAACAACATTCCATCTATCAAGATATCAAAATCTTTCCACCCAAAGATTAAAAAATAAAAAATTGTGGAAGTGAATAAACCAAGAACAGATCACCCATCACTCATTCTCACACTTAGATCAATCATAGGCCTAGTTTCTATCTCTATGAGTTAACTCTACAATAAGACTGATCAAAAAAAAAAATCTTGCTGCACTACTATCCAATACACATTAGATACATACTAAACAACAACCGCCATTATACAATTTCCCCTAATTGCTACATTTTCAATTAGAATAACCACTTACAGCTATCCAAAGGATGCCCATCAACTTTGAGAGTTTTTCATGTTAGTGTTAGTGTCCTAGAGACAATATATTGTAACGACATAATACTCGATGATATTCAGTTTGATTTGATATTATTATCCATTTAATATTTGAACATTATGTTTGATTGTTTGCATTTATTCTTATATGTGTTCCCATGAACCAATGCTATCATTGAGGATGTGAGACCTCAAATGACTTAAGCATGGTTCTCAAATAGCCCCGATCAAGGATCATCAAGAATGAGATATTGATGATGCAATTGAGATTGGTGTGTGATATGCATCATACTCTTAGAGAGTGTAGCAAGATCTCACTTACTACGAGATACTAGGTATCTCACGATGGATGCACAGATACCTTAGAGTGTATTGGTATACCCATCCGAGAAACCGTTTGATGTAATTCCACAATATGTGTCTACGGGTGTCTTGGTTAGTGGGAGCGACGATACTCCTTTGACTTGAGGTCAATACGCACGACATGTGTGGAGTGATAAACTTTGACCATGACCGACGCTTGCACCCTTCCATGGGTAGGTATGACTTGGATTGTGTTCATCACGAAATGCAATGTGCGTGGTAGTTGAGCCAAGAATAAGATTCATTCCTCAATGTGCATTTAGAGAGAATACTCATCTTTTCATCATAATTGGATCTAAGTCATCGGTCGATGCACATCAACTTGGACTTTGTGGCCAAGTGTGACATAAGTGATTAGAGATAAAATGATTAAGTTATTTGAATAGACACTTCATCATGTTCAGATTTAATCGAGTATTCGCGAATGAAAGGAAGTTATCGTAATAGCCCATGTTTCAATTACAGGTAGTTGCACATTTCCTCGCAACGTACCTCATATATTGAGAATGACTGGTTTATTTTCTAGGGTTCAATTAAGACCGTTAGTTTGACTAATCGCTCGATATATGATGGTCTATCGGTTACACAACAAGTAACGGTTGTTTACTAATTATAGTTGGTTGATTAAATATTATATTGGATATTAATATTTAATTTATGGAGAATATAATAATAATTACATTTAGAATTAGTTATTATTACTATTTAATTAAATTAGATTTAATTAAATTGGATTCCCAATAATAATATATGGAATATTATTATGGGATTTGATATATATATGGAAATCAGATCCGTAGAGATTTATGTATATTGTAATTAAATCTATGGGATTTAATTTACAAGATTAGGGATTTTATTTCCTAATCAGTTTAGCTTAAGATTTAAGCTGGACCTCCCTTATATATATATGAGCTATTGGGAATTCATAATAAGAGACTTCATATTTTCTCCATAAAATCTCTAAGTTAGAATTTTCTCAGTAAATTCATCTCGGAAATTCAACGCTGGAAAGTTGGTGCAAATTGGTAAACAACTATTACGTGGATACCGTAGTTGAGGAATCCGTGTACGAATTGTTGTAAGAATCCTGTTTACGTTTACCTGCTATTTAATTATGCAATTATATATTCGTTGTTGGTGATCTGTTTAATTCCGCTGCGCATGTATTACGTGTTTACGTGCCTCTATATTCCAACAGTGGTATCAGAGCTCCAGGCTCTTGATTTAATTGCTAATTAAATTAATATAAATTAATTATAAATTATGTGGTGCGACCAATGCTTGCTTGACCGCACCGATTGCACATAATTTTATTTGGGGGTGTGACCCCATGTGGAAAGTATATGTGCCCCTTTCTTTGTTTATTTGTTGCCACACGATTACTTTGTTTTCTTCATTTGGTTCTTATTGTATCACCAAAAATTAGGGTTTTGGAAATCCTTATCGTCGAGCGATTTGACGCAGCCCACCAGTAGTGGAGACCAGCGACACGACGCTCGAGGTGATAGCTTACCGCAGTGCTTCGCGACGGCCACACGGACCCGCATCACTGCGTGTTACGGCGGTGTTGGGAAATTTGTAGTTTTGATGAAAGTTCCAAAATAGTTGTAATAGGACCAGTCGAACCTGTTAGTCGAGATGATAGGAGACCAGCTGAACATGTTAGACAACTAATGTATTAGACTAGGTCACATATTGAGGGGGAACTCAATATGTATATGTTCAGATCAGAAGCGAAGATCAGAAGCAAATATCAGAAGCAAAGATCAGAAGCAAAGATCAGAAGAAAAGTAGGAAGGACTGTTGGGGAATAAGTTGCACAGATCTATTCGGGGTGAATATTTAAATACAAATTTAATTCTTATAATTATTACTAGCATGAATTAATCATATATTAATTCAAATAATAATTCAACAACATATCATGCATATAATTAATTCACGTAAATCCTACGCATGCGGAATTCTACGAGTTTACGTGAACGTACCTCTTGGGATGACAGTGATCTGGCTGATTAGACTAACCAAAAGAACTTCCCAAGTATTCCCTTAATCCTTGTTCGACTATCATGTGGTAGGACACTTGTGAACAATTAACAAAAGGAAAATAAATTATGTTGCACCACCTTTGTGGATTTACTAATTTTTTCAGCACATGGAATTGTACTTGGGAATGAAAGAATCATCCCCTATTTATAGATAGGTGTTGGGCAAAAATTTGGAAGAAAAACAATGTGGTAAAATCTTTTCTTGATCTCCAAGAAATCTTGAATATATCTCCTATATTCTTTTTCCCATAATTATAATATTCCACAAAAAAATCCCACCTTATCAACATTATGGTATTTTAAAAAATATAGGGTCCAAGATTCCAAGATTTGGATCTTCTTGAATTTATGAGATATTCTTGTAATTCAAGAAATACATATCTTCCATAATATCTTTTCAAGAAAATCAAGAAAATCTTTCTTGCCCTTTATTTTCAAAATTTCGAAATTTCTATTATGAATAACCAAGTGGGAGATTTCTTGAATTTAATGAGATAATGTTGTATTCCAAGAATACATATCTTCATTCCATAACAAAATTCAAAGAAAATCTTTCTCTTCTTTTTATCCATAAAATTCGAAAATTACAAGGAAAAATAAGCAACAATATTTATTTTATTTTAAACACTTTTTTCAGTTATTGGACTATATGTTGGGCTACTCAGGGGGCCTTTAGGAGAATTAAGATTGGACCTTCCAATGGATCTTGAATTATCAATATTGAGCCACAATATTATTCAAGCCCATAAGTATTAATTAATCCCACTACATAGTTAATATTGCACTATCCATCTTAACCCATATTATAGTCAATATGGCTCCTGGTTATTATTTCCCGTGTTTAAGATTATCTAGCCCATTAATTAATTCAAGCCACTGAAATAGCTTTCCATGAATTAATATCTTTTGTCCTTGGTCAAGGAACGATTCAACATTATTATCCATACCAGAAACTAATTCCACTTGCAAGATTTAGTATGATAAAGCTTATGAACCTCCCAAGGGGGCAAATCGAACAAGCGTACTTGCACACGATTCTCCGTATTAAATCTTAGCAATCACATGTGATCAATAATATTGCCCAAGATAAAAAGTATTGAATCTCATTGATTCTCTACCCATGATAAGTCAAAGCAATAGTTACCAACCACACGTGATCCTATTTAAGGAATAAAGATTAAGAAATAACGAACCACTGAGGTCTAATTCTTCCTTGTTCAGTTCTGAAGAATTTATCCTCCTGTAGGTCCTATTCAGCGCATCAGTCATGCACTAGTGTAATCTCTTGGTCAAGACAAGCCAATCCGAGCCTTACACTTCAACCTTTCATGATGGATTGTTCATTTCCATCTAGGTCTTTAATGGCATACTTTTAGTTACAAGGGACTGTTAATTTAATCTTCTGTGATCTGTTATCACTAAATTAATTACAATGTAACATGTACGATTTATTGAACAGTTATGCAGTAAATATATGTAACATTTGATAATATTTAAAGCATCATTGATAAACAATTTATTTCAGTAAATAAGTCCGAAATTCAATTTTGATTATACAAAGTAAAAGCATACTTTCCAGTATAATCCCAACAAGGACATCAGCAGAGTCGATAGGTTGAAGCTAAGACAACCTTATCAGAAGACTCAAGTTTACTGATCAGTTGCATACTGATCAGGAAGAGCTAAGTCAGAAAAGTTATAAGCATATCTACTTATCAAAGACATACGTTTGTCATCAGACCAGAAGAATGTTAAAACTGTTGGCTTTACAAGGCGCCGATTTAGTGTACTTGTTAGCCACTAAGAATTCAACATGTATGTACCGATCTGACTATGCAGGATATGGCGTATCAGGCCAAACGACTAGAAAGGACAAAATTGCACGAAGACGGCATGACCTTTCTGAGCACTTCAAATCAAGCCTGCTAGCTACCTAAAATAGGCCGAAATTCGAATTGTTCTCCAACGGCTAGTTTGATTTCGTGCCTATATATATGGGATCAAACCTTCATAGTAAGGTTACGAAAATTATCATCAAGCTCATGCACAAGCAAATTTTCGCACGAAGAACACTAAATCGAAGCTTATTTTCTAAGTCTTCATCCTGTTGTTCTTAGCATAGAATACTTATCCTCCAACCTTAGGCTACTTAGAACATAGGATAGTACTCCAGTTGGAACATTATAAATCTTATACCCAAACAAAATTTAGGTTAAGTTTGTTATAGCAAGATTTCAGTCTAGGGTTTCTAGATCTGATTTCTGGGATTGGTTGAGTGAGAACTCGTGAAATATCTGTTGGTTGTACTGTGTTGGACTAAAACATTAAACTAACTCCAGTTGGTTAAGTTGGTGCCCCTGCTGATAGGGATGAGTGGATGTAGGACAAGTTGACCGAACCACTATAAATCTGTGTGCCTTTATATTGCTTTACACTCAACTGCACACTACTTGCTATCTGCATGCATATTCTGAATCTAGTTCAGATTAGCATCAAGCTACAGAACTGATCAGCTCGACACTTTAGTCATCTGATCTTAAAACAGATAGCGACGGAATCTGATTGAGTAAAACTGGTTTTCACATGGGTTAACTAATCTTCCACACCATCAGTTAAACTGATAGACGCCGAACTGATCTGGTTCATACAGATCAGTAAGTCGGATATCAGTGCATACTGATTCAAACCGCACTCTGATCAGGCATACTTGCATATCACACCTGATCCACAAAAAGTTTTGGAAGTCTATTCACCCCTCCCCTCTAGACTTCCACCCTCACTGAAACCTGTGCGGGACCTATAGGCGGCATCATGTGATTGATACGACTTTGCGTTCAAACAGTGATTCGTTGTGTCTTGGCTCCAGCGGTGATGATTCACGCTAGACGATGACTCGGTGGCGGGGCTATGCCGCTATCTGGGTCTCGCGGCGGTGATTCACGCAGACTGACTCGGCAAGAACTATTCACTGTTGTTTGGGTCCTTTTAGCGATGGGGCTTCAAGTCTTATTGGGCGACGATTTGCAGAGCTCGTCATTAACGATGGCGATTCGATCCACTGGTCGGCGATTCGCAGTAATCGCGTCTAGCAATGGCGATTCGAGCCACTGGGTGGTGATTCGCAACTTGCGCATCTCGTGGCGGCGATTGAAAGCCTAAGACGGAGATCCACTGCACTCCTGATTGACAACACCTCTGTAGCAGCGGTATTAATCTTCACAATTTCTAGATTTTTCTATCGAAATTTTTGTGATAAAAATTTCGATGAATCTGTGACATATGTGTGGATTTGGTATGAATATTGGTCTGGATTTTGCCTGATTGATTGGGGTTTGGAACCAGTTTGTCCCGATTAATAGAATGGTTGTTGTAGAATCGGGCAGTGATGCAGGATGGGTTGGTTGAAAATTTGATTTTCACTAGGCCCCTTTAAGCAATTTTGAAAATTGCACCTGAGCCCATGAATTAATAAACTTAACCTTGAACATAATATTGAAAGTTGGACTTTTAATAAGATTAATTGGATTAATCATTAAGGTTTAATAATTGATTAATTTTGAAATTGAATTTAAAATTTAATAATTTTGATAATTATTAAAATCCCACTTGATTAACATGGTTAAAATCATGTTAATGTTATTTACGTCCGCATTATAATTGTTTGGGTAGGTGGCGCCCAGTTCTTGTCGGACCGTATTAATTGTTTGGGTAGACGGTGCCCAAATATTTGTTAGTCCGTATATATCATGTTTGGGTAGGCGGCGCCCAATAATTGCTCAAATGTGACGTATTAAACTTGTTGGATCTCGATTAAGCAATTAATACCCCCGCCTTAAAACGTTCCTCACTAAAATATGATTTTCTCATTAATATGATAACATGTCTTCCATCAAAATTAAAAGCAAACCGGAGATTTTGTTCCAACGAGTATTAAAGACCCTCGTCTTTTGGTCGGATCTACATTTAACGGGACTTTTATAAGGACATGTAATGTCGTCGTTTGATGGTTGTAAACCAACTTAATTTTATTTCATTAGCCCTTTCGGGGAACAAAAGTGAAGGGACATCAATCGAACCAGGTTCGATAAACTAGGAATTACATTTTGGCAATTGGTTTGGAGACCTACTAGTTATGCTGTTATAATGATCAGCCCTCGCTGAGATTATGATAGTAGTAATGTGGATCCTAGTCCATTACAATTTATACTTCATATAAATTCTTACTTTTCCGATGAGGTCGTTAAGCATGTGGAAATAATGGAGACAAAATAAATTTAAAAGACTATGTTTATTTTGATTGCTAAATATTGATCATAGAACTATGTGTTTTAATTTACGTTTTATTTTATTTCTCTTGATTAGTTAAAATGTATAACTGTAATTGAGATGTGTTTGGAAACAAACAAATTGGCTAGGCAAAATTTTCTGGACTGACACTGAAACGTGCATTTGGTGCTAAGGCAAGAAAAGATTGAGTACGTGTTGGACACACCAATCCCAGTTACTCCTGCAGCTGGTTCCCTGAGGTAGCCATGTTTGATGTAGCTGCTCAGAAGAAGCATCATGAGGATGCTTCCCAGGCATAGTGTGTGATGTTGCTCGGCATGACTCCTGAAATGAATAGGCAACATGAGAAAATGGGTCCCTTCGAGATGCTCAAACATCTGAAGGATCTCTTTGATTCTGAATCTCATTCTGAGATTTATGAAGTGATGAGAGATCTGTTCAGATGCCAATTAGCTAAAGGAGGGAAGTTTTCACTTCATGTGCTAAAGATGGTAGGCCTAATTGAGAGACTTGGTAATTTAGGCATTGAGCTAAGAGACAAACGTTTCCATTTATGCTATCCTACAGTCGCTCCCGTATTCATATTCTAACTTCATTGTGAACTACAATATGAATAAGACGGATGCGACCATGCCTAAACTTCATTACATGCTCCATATTTTTGAGTTCACTATCACTAAGATGATGTTCAAAAGAAGGAGTTGGTAGACAAGAACATGTACCTCTACTGTAAGCAGAAGAGGTGAATGGAAGAAGGACTGTAAGATTCTGGTTGCTAAAAGGAAGGCACTGGGTGCCTCTGGCACTAGAACATGTATGTTTGTTATTATGATAAACATGTCCACTAATACATATAACTGCTGGGTATTAGATACCGGATGTGGCTCACACATTTGTACGAATGTGAAGGGCCTCGTGTGTCTTAGAGCAGTTAGACCGGGTGAAGTCACCCTACACGTGAGAATTGTAACATTGGTTACTGCGGGATGTGTAGGGATATATATAGTTTAGACTTACCCACTGGTTTTAGATTTCTATTACGCGAAACATTATTTTAATTCATATGTTAGACATTGAGGGGTTTTCCTTCCATTTTAGTGATAATAATTGTTATTTCATGTTAAATGGCGCGGTTTATGAGAATGCCTTTTATAGAATGGTTTATGTTTGTTGAGTTGTGGATATGATATTCTTAATATATAAAATAAAAGACTTAAACTTAGTAATCATGAAAACCCGACTAACTTATGGCATTGTAGACTCGGTCATGCAAACGAGAAAAGAATTGCAAGGTTAAGAAAGTTAGACTACTTAACCCCATTCAACTTGGAGTCTTATGGTAATTGTGAATCTTGTCTCAAGGGCAAAATGACCAACAAACCCTTTTCTAGGAAAGGGTTTCGTGCCAAAAAAGTTCTAGAGTTAATCCACATTGATGTATGTAGACCATTGCCCACTCTAGTTAGGGGTCACTTCGGCTACTTCATCAATTTTACTGATGATTTCTCGAGATACGAATATGTGTATCTTATGAAACACAAATCTGAATCTTTTGAGAAATTCAAAGAGTACAAAGCTGAAGTAGAGAAGCACCTTGATAAGAGTATTAAGACTCTTCGATCAGATCGAGGAGGTGAATACCTTAGCCATGAATTCACTGATTATCTGAAGTTGCATCGAATCCAATCCCAATGGTGATTAGCTCTAGTCCAAGTGGGAGATTGTTAGTGTTAGTGTCCTAGAGACAATCTATTGTAAGGACATAATAATCGATGATATTCAGTTTGATTTGATATTATTATCCATTTAATATTAATGTATGACAATACACATATTTGAATATTATGTTTGATTGTTTGCATTTATTCTTATATGTGTTCCCATGAATCAATGTTGTCATTGAGGATGTGAGACCTCAGAGGACTTAAGCATTGTTCTCAAATAGCCCCGATCAAGGATAATCAAGAATGAGTTATTGATGATGCAATTGAGATTGGTGTGCGATCTGCATCATACTCTTAGAGAGTGTAGTAAGATCTCACTTACTACGAGATACTAGGTATCTCATGATGGATGCACATATACCTTAGAGGGTATTGGTATACCCATATGAGAAACCGTTTAATGTAATTCCACAATATGTGTCTACGAGTGTCACGATTAGTGGGAGCGATGCGATACTCCTTTGACTTGAGTTCAATACGCATGACATGTGTGGAGTGATAAACTTTGACCATGACCGACGCTTGCATCCTTCCATGGGTAGATATGGCTTAGATTGGATTCATCATGAAATGCATGTGCGTGGTAGTTGAGGTCCACTGTGATTGGATTCCATGTAACTTCAACTAATTAGTGAATTCATGGCTAAGGTATTCATTGTTGGCATTATACTGGAAAGTATGCTTTTACTTTGTATAATCACAGTGAGTTTCTGTCTTATTTACTGAAATAAATTATTTATCACTGATGCTTTAAATATCATCGAATGTTACACATATTTACTGCATAACTATTCAATAAGAAGTACGTGTTACATTGTAGTTAATTTAGTGATACCAGATCACAGAAGATTAAATTAACATTCCCTTGTAACTAAAAGTACACTTTCACGACCTAGATGGAAATGAACAAGCCATCACGGAAGGTTGAGGTGTAAGGCTCAAATTGGCTTGTCTTGACCAAGAGATTGCACCAGTGCATAATGGTGCACTGAACAGGACCTGCAGGAGGACAAATTCTTCAGCACTGGAAATAGAAGAATTAGACCTCAGTGGTTCATTATTTCTTAATCCCCGTCCCTTAAATAAGATCGTGTGCAATCAATAGCCGTTGCTTTGACTTATGAAGGGAAGAGGATCATTGAGATTCAATACCTTGTATCTTGGGCAATGATATTGATTACACAACGATTGCTAAGATTTAATACGGGGAAACGTGTGCAAGTACGCCTTGTTTGATTTGTCCCCTTGGGAGGCGCATAAGATTTATCATACTAAATCTTGCAAGTGGAATTTATTTCCGGTATGGATAATAATGTTGAGTCGTTCCTTAATTAAGAAAAAAGATGTTAATTAATATATAGCTATTTCAGTGGCTTGAATTAATTAATGGACTAGATAATCTTAAACACGGGAAATAATAACCAGGATCCATATTAACAGTAATATGAGTTAAGATGGATAGTGCAATATTAATTATATAGTGGGATTAATTAATATTTATGGGCTTGAATAATATTGTGGCTCAATATTGAAAATTCAATATCCATTGGAAGGTCCAATCTTAATTCTCCTAAAGGCACCCTAAGTAGCCCAAACATAAAGTCCAATAACTGAAAAAGGTGCTTAAAATAAAATAAATTATTGTTGCCTAATTTTTTTCCTAAAATTTTGAAAATTATGGATAAAAGAGGGAGAAAGATTTTCTTTGAATTTTGTTATGGAATGAAGATAAGTATTCTTTGAATACAATATTATCTCATTTAATTCAAGAAACCTCCCACTTGGCTATTCATAAAGGAATTTTCGAAAATTCCATAACTTAAGGAGGAGGAGATTTTATTTGGGAGATATATTGAGAGATAGGGTATATTGGATATATCCAAAATTGTTTATTGGAGAAGAAGCAAGGAAATTTCCCAATCTCCCTAAAACCCTAATATTTTCGCCCCCCTTAGTATTATAAATAGGGGATGAATTTTTCATCCCCAAGGCAATTCCATGTGTTGGAAAAATTAGAAATCCACAAAGGTGGTGCAACATAATATTTATTTTTCCCTTTTGTTAATTGTTCGCGAGTGTCCTTCCACCGGATTGACGAGCAAGGACTTGGGAATACTTGGGAAGACTTTTTGGTGTGTTCGTGTGAACGGGATCCACCTTCTAGACGATTGCCATTTCAAGAGGTTAGTTCACGTAAACTCCTAGTTATTCCGCATGCGTAGGATTTACGTGACGAACTTGTATGCATGATTTGTTTTTATATTATTATTTGAATTAATATAGGATCAATTCATGCTAGTAATAATTGTCAGAATTAAATTTGTATTTAAATTCACCCCGAATAGATCCGGGCACCATATTCCCCAACAACTGGTATCAGAGCCACGGTTTTGGGCTCTGAAATTTAAATTGTAACTTAATTCGTTGTTCATTGAATTTGGAATTGGATAGTAGAATTGGTAGATCTTTTTTGCAGGTATCCAATTGTCATGGTGTTTGATGAATGTTTATTTATGCATGCATATAAATTGTGGTTTTTAATTCGATTCGTTAGAATTCGTTTTTGCCTAGTGAGAAAATCCACGAGTAGATTAGGATTTGTTTGATTCGTTCAATGTAATAGACTAGTCTAGATCTAGGTTTATTTATTTTGTAAATAAATTGTAACCGGATCGAAGAGGTGGAGACGAAGACGGATCCGGAACCGGGCGTAGGCGGCGTGCGTCGTGCGAAACGTGCCAAGGAGGTACCAGCGCGACGCGGATGCATGCAGCACGACGTGGCGCGGGCGAACCCGATGGGCGAAGCGTCTGGCAGGGATCGAGCCCGCAGACACACGGGCGCAGCGGCATCGTGCGGGGCGGGCGAAGCGAAAGCGAAGGCCAGATGCTGCAGGCGTGCACTTCGAGGCCGAAGCGAACCGCACTAATGAGGGCGCGGATGCACACGCGATGTCGCGGGCGACGCGAGGCGTCGCGGGGAGAGGGGCGGGCAAGATCGAAGCGCGGTGCGGGGTGTGAGGCGTGGCGCCGAGACTGGCGAAAGGTGTGGCGTCGCTGGGCGATCGCTTATCTTGTATACATGCCTGGGCGCGGGCGCCGACGATAATAGGGAGTGCAAGGCATGCACTCCAACCCGTGAGCTGGTCGATGACGTAGCTTGATGTGGCAATTTTTTTGAGATGATCGAGTGGGAGCTTTTCGAGATGAACGAAGAAGGCGAAAGGGATGATTTCTCAAGATCAGGACATGACAAAACAATTTTGATATTTGCTTTATTTTTTTTCATGCGTATTTAACTGTGTTTTGAATTTTGAAAAAATCTCACTTTAGAAAATTACTAAGTATGATTTAAATAATTAATTAACAATTTTATTCCGGACAATAAAATTGAATTAATTTTGGCCTCCATGATTGAATTATTTTTGAATTCTTTTGGATAAATTCCCCCATGGGACGGCCAAAAGATCACTTTCACATGAATAAATTCCAAACGGATGATTGTGGATTGTTATTAGTGGCGAAGATGACCCTCCCCACGAGGCTCGTTCAAAGTGAAATAATGATTCTGTATTTAATCATGGTTATTATTTAGGTATAAAATTGATATGAATATACTTCCCCGAAGTCCCTGTCAATTTTATATTGGCCAAGTGGGAGCCAACTATTAATCTGGATATTAAAGGTTTGTAACTGTTCTTGTTTTGTAACCTGCTTGAACTGTTTAAATAATGACCCACCCCACGTGGCTTATTTAAACTGTTTTGAGATGTTGACTGATGCATGTTCATATTTTTTTTGAGATTTTAATATGATGCATGTGATCGAATTTGTGATAATTTTGTGCTTATACAAATCGTTATTTATTTCAGTTCAGCATGTTGCAACCTTTTAATCCCCCTCGCTCAATATATCTTGAAAAGATAATTTACTTACTGGTGAAAACTTCATCGATTGGAATAAAAAACTTACTATTGTCCTTACTGCACAACATCATAACTGGATCCTTACTGTCCCAAAACCCGAAAAGCCAACTGATGAGTCCACAAAATCGGATAAGAAAGATTATGCTGGCTGGGAGCGGTCAAATGAGATGGCTAAGTGCACTATGCTGGCTTCTATGTCAGACGTGTTGCAACATCTGCATCAACATTTTGAGACCGCTGCAGACATCATGATGAGTCTTAAAGCGATGTTCCAACATCATAACTGTGTGGCTCGTCAGATCACTATGAGAGACTTGCTCTCCATGAAAATGGTGGAGGGAACGCCCGTAAGGGAGCACGTTCTCCAGATGATGGCTCACCTAAATAAGCTTGAAGTACTTGGCGCTCAATATGATATCGAGACCCAAACCGATTTCATACTCCATTCTCTGCCCAAAAGCTTTTAACAATTCAGGTTGAACTATCAGTTGAACAAGCAACAATTTACATTGCTTGATCTGTTACAAGCTTTAGTCTCGGTAGAGGCGATATTGGGGCAAAAGAGCCAAGCCTTGGTGGCAAATGATCCTTCTTCTTCTTCTAGGCCAAGAGGAGGTAAGAATAAGAGGAGGGCAAAAGGCAAAAAACAAGTGAACTCAAGCGTTGCCAATGGCAAGGATAAGGTGAAGGGAAATGGAGGAGTAAGGAAACCGGGAAAGGGGAAATGTTTTAACTGCGGTGAGAAAGGACACTGGAGATCAGCCTGTTCCAAACCGAAAAGGAATGGAAAGAAAGGTAATTCTCACACACTAGTTGTTGAAACTTGTTTGGCGGCGTATGCTTCCCATTCATGGGTAGTCTATACGGGTTCCACTGATCATGTTTGTTTCACTTTATAGGGGTTCAACCGGACCCGGCAACTTAGTGGGAGTGAGATCCTCATCACACTGGGTGATGCTACGAGAGTGGCAGCTGAAGCAGTGGGAGAAGTGCAGTTGTCTTTTGAAGACAAAGTTTTAATTTTAAGAGATGTTCTTTACGTTCCCAGTTTTAGAAAGAATTTAATTTCAGTTTCTAAACTTTTTCTTGATGGATATTCGGTTACTTTTAATAAAGTTGTTACCATTGCTCTAAATAATGAGTTTATCTATCATGGAATGTTGTCGAATAATCTCTACACAATTAACTGTACACACCACTCATGAAATGCATCCTATAACACATCGACTGTTTCGGCTAAAAGAAAACGTTCATCAAACGTGAACGAGACACTTCTATGGCATCTAAGATTGAGTCATATCAATCCGAAGAGGATCCAAAGGTTGGTCCAAGATGGTTCTTTGGAGTCTATCTAGGTCGAACCATTTCCAACCTGCGAATCGTGTTTGGAGGGTAAAATGACCAAGATGGTATTTGGAGCCAAGGGGAATAGAGCCAAAGAAGTGTTGGAGATCGTTCACACCGATGTATGTGGTCCAATGATAATCAAAGCAAGAGAAGGCTATGAGTACTTAGTTACTTTTATCGATGATTACTCAAGATACGAATACATTTTCCTAATGAAGCATAAATCTGAGACCTTTGAAAGATTCAAGGAGTTTAAGGCTCAAACAGAGAATCATAGGGAAAAATGTATAAAGTCTCTATGATCCGATCGTGGAGGCGAATACCTCAGCGATGAATTCTTGAACTACTTATCGGATGAAGGGATTGTATCCCAGTTAACTGCACCCAGAACCCCTCAACAAAACGGGGTTGCAGAGCGAAGAAACATAACTCTTTTGGAAATGGTCAGGTCAATGATGAGTTATGTGGATCTACCCAAATCGTTTTGGGGTCACACCTTGGAAACGATGACTTACATTCTAAACTTGGTGCCATCCAAATCGATTCTCAAAACCCCTAAAGAATTGTGGACCGGGCGCAAGCCCAGTCTAGGACACATGAAAATCTGGGGGTGTCCGGCATATGTGCTAGACAAGGAAGCCAGTAAATTGGATCCAAGATCGAAATTAAGGCTGTTTATAGGATACCCCGAGGGAACGAAAGAGTGCATGTTCTATGGTCCCGAAGATCAAAAGGTGGTCATCAGTACACACTTTAGATTTTTGGAAGAAGTTTATATGAACGACAAAAAGCCCAGAAGTGAGATTACCTTGAATGAGCTAAAGGGGATTACCTCAATGCAAACTGTACAAGTTGATATACCGACACACTTACAAAATTGGAACCTCGTCGCAGTGGGAGGGTTATCCCACAGCCCGAAAGATTCATGGGGATAGGAGAGTCTTCGGACTTGATCCTCGGTGAAAATGAATTGGACCCATGGACTTACAAAGAGGCAATCCGTGACAAGGATGCAGATTCTTGGCAAACAGTAATGAAAGCCAAAATGGGTTCTATGGATCAGAACAAGGTGTGGGAGCTTGTCAAACCACTTAATGGGGTCAAACACATTGGATGCAAGTGGGTATACAAGAGAAAAAAGGGATCGGACGGAAAGGTGGAAACCTTCAAAGCTAGACTTGTGGCAAAAGGTTACACTCAGAAAGAAGGGATCGCCTATGAGAAAACCTTTTTGCCTGTAGCCATGCTAAAGTCCATCCGCATTCCCTTGTCGATAGCTGCGCATCTCGATTTCGAGATCTGGCAAATGGATGTCAAGACAGCTTTCCTAAACGGAAGTCTTGAAGAAGAAATCTATATGCAACAACCCGAAGGCTTCATTGCAAAGGGCCAAGAACATCTTGTTTGCAAGCTCAAAAAGTCCATCTACGGACTGAAGCAAGCATCGCGTGCTTGGAACCAATGTTTTGATCAGGTTATAAAGTTTTACGGGTTCGATCAAAACGAGTTCGAAAGTTGTGTGTACAAAAAGCGTGTCGGAACTGCATTAGTATTCTTAGTACTATACATAGACGATATTCTGCTCATCGGAAATGATGTAAAGGTTTTGTCAGACGTAAGAGCATGGCTATCAAAATAGTTTGATATGAAGGACTTAAGGGAAGCCGGTCACATCCTTGGGATCAAGATCACTCGAGATCGAAAGAAAAGGATGGTAGGCTTATCGCAAGCCTCATACATAGATACGGTCTTGAAGCGATTCAGCATGCAGGATTCCAAGAAAGGCTTCGTACCTTTCAGGCATGGAATCCATCTATCCAAAGAAATGTGCCTTAAGACACAAATGGAGATAGATGACATGAAAGACATTCCTTATGCTTCGGCTGTTAGAAGCCTCATGTATGTTATGCTGTGCACGAGGCCGGATATCTGCTTTGCCGTCGGCATGGTAGCAAGATATCAGAGTAATCCAGGGAAAGAACATTGGACTGTATTTAAAAACATTCTGAAGTATCTGAAAAGAACTCGCGATAGAATTCTTATTTATCAGTCAGACAGTTTGATTCCCATCGGTTACACGGACTCGGATTTCTAATCAGACATAGACTCTAGAAAATCTACCTCGTGTAGTATGTTTTGCATGGGGGGAGGGCCCATGACATGGAGAAGCGTTAAGCATAAATGCATAGCGGACCCCACCATGGAAGTCGAATACGTAGCTGCTTGCGAGGTAGCGAAAGAAGCGGGTTGGCTCAAAAACTTCCTAGTGGACTTGGACGTAGTACCGAATTTTCCCAGCACCATCACAGTCTACTGTGATAATGCCGGAGCAGTTTCAAATTCAAGGGAACCGAGAGCCCACAAGGCCAGTAAACACATTGAAAGGAAATACCATCTTATACGAGAAATCGTTAAGAGAGGAGATATAGAGGTGACAAAAATCACGTCAGAAGATAACCTAGCAGATCCATTCACAAAGGGTCTGCCTCAGAATACATTTGAGAGACATGTGGAAGGAATGTGTGTCAAGACCGTTGTCCATCTGCTTTGAGTATAAGTGGGAGATATTATTAGGTTCGTGTAGGTAGATTCTACATGAGACATGTTGTAGTATACTTAAAAGCAGACTTTGAGTATAAGTGGGAGATTGTTGGGATTATACTGGAAAGTATGCTTTTACTTTGTATAATCACACTGAGTTTCTGTCTTATTTACTGAAATAAATTATTTATCATTGATGCTTTAAATATCATCGAATGTTACACATATTTACTGCATAACTGTTCAATAAGAAGTACGTGTTACATTGTAGTTAATTTAGTGATACCAGATCACAGAATATTAAATTAACATTCCTTTGTAACTAAAGTACACTTTCACGACCTAGATGGAAATGAACAAACCATCACGAAAAGTTGAGGTGTAAGACTCATATTGGCTTGTCTTGACCAAGAGATTGGACCAGTGCATCATTGTGCACTGAAAAGGACCTACATAAGGACAAATTCTTCAGCACTAAAAATTGAAGAATTAGACCTCAGTGGTTCATTATTTCTTAATCTTTCCCTTAAATAGGATCGTGTGCAATCAATAGTCGTTGCTTTGACTTATGACGGGAAAAGGATCATTGAGATTCAATACCTTGTATCTTGGGCAATGATATTGATTACACGACAATTTCTAAGATTTAATACGGGGAAACGTGTGCAAGTACGCCTTGTTTGATTTGTCCCCTTGGGAGGCGCATAAGATTTATCATACCAAATTTTGTAAGTGGAATTTATTTCCGTTATGGATAATAATGCTGAGTCGTTCCTTAACCAAGAAAAAAGATGTTAATTAATATAAAACTATTTCAGTAGCTTGAATTAATTAATGGACTAGATAATCTTAAACACGGAAAATAATAACCGGGAGCCATATTAACAGTAATATGGGTTAAGATGGATAGTGCAATATTAATTATGTAGTTGGATTAATTAATATTTATGGGCTTGAATAATATTATGGCTCAATATTGAAAATTCAAAGTCCATTGGAAGGTCCAATCTTAATTCTCCTAAAGGCCCCCTAAGTAGCCCAAACATAAAGTCCAATAACTGAAAAAGGTGCTTAAAATAAAATAAATTATTGTTGCCTAATTTTTTCCCTAAAATTTTGAAAATTATGGATAAAAGGGGAAGAAAGATTTTCTTTCAATTTTGTTATGGAATGAAGATAAGTATTCTTGGAATACAAGATTATCTCATTAAATTCAAGAAAACTCCCACTTGGCTATTCATAAAGAAATTTTCGAAAATTCCATAACTTAAGGAGGAGGAGATTTTATTTGGGAGATAGTTTGGGAAATATAATATATTGGATATATCCAAAATTGTTTCTTGGAGAAGAAGCAAGGAAATTTCCCAATCTCCCTAAAACCCTAATATTTTCGCCCCCCTTAGTATTATAAATAGGGGATGCATTTTTCATCACCAAGGCAATTCCATGTGTTGGAAAAATTAGAAATCCACAAAGGTGGTGCAACATAATATTTATTTTTCCCTTTTGTTAATTGTTCGAGTGTCCTTCCACCGGATTGACGAGAAAGGACTTGGGAATACTTGGGAAGACTTTTTGGTGTGTTCGTGTGAACGGGATCCACCTCCTAGACGATTGCCACTTCAAGAGGTTAGTTCACATAAACTCCTAGTTATTCCGCATGCGTAGGATTTACGTGATGAACTTGTATGCATGATTTATTGTTGTATTATTATTTGAATTAATATAGGATTAATTTATGCTAGTAATAATTGTCAGAATTAAATTTGTATTTAAATTCACCCCGAATAGATTCGGGCACTCTATTCCCCAACATTCACCTCCTCGATCAGATCGAAGAGTCTTGATACTCTTACCAAGTTGCTTCTCTACTTCAACTTTGTACTCTTTGAATTTCTCAAAAGATTCAGATTTGTATTTCATAAGATACACGTATCCGTATCTCGAGAAATCATCAGTAAAAGTGATGAAGTAGCCGAAGTGACCCCTAGTTAGAATGGGCAATGGTCCACATACTGTTGGGGAAGTATAACCCCAACACATACATCACTGTGGATCAACTCTACAACTTCTTTGGCACGAACCCCTTTCCCAAAAAAGGTTTGTTGGTCATTTTGCCATTGAGACAAGATTCACAATTACCATAAGACTTAAAGTCGAATGGGGTTAAGTAGTGTAACTTTCTTAACTTTGCAATTTTTTTCTCGTTTACATGACCAAGTCTACAATGCCACAAGTAAGTTGGGTTTTCATGATTACTAAGTTTGAGTCTTTTATTTTGTATATTAAGGACATTATATCCACAATGCAACAAATATAAACCATTCGATAAAGGAGCATTTCCATAAACATCACCATTAAGCGAAAAATAACAATTATTGTTTGCAAAATGGAAGGAAAAATCCTCAATGTCTAACATGGAAATAGAAATAATGTTGCGAGTAATAGACAAAACAGAATAACAATTATTCAGTTCTAATCTCAAACCAGAGGGTAAGTCTAAAACATAAGTGTCAACACGTTCAGCAGCAACTTTTGTTCCATTTCCAATGTGTAAAGCGACTTCATCCGGCCTAACTACCCTGCTATACTTGAGACCCTGCACATCAGTACAAATGTGTGAGCCACAACCGATATCTAGTACCCAACAGTTAGTATCATTTGTGGACATGTTTATCTCAATAACAAACATACATGTTCTAGTGGTTGAGACACCTTGTGTCCTCTTTACAACTGCTAGAACCTTGCAGTCCTTCTTCCAATGCCCCTTCTGTTTGCACTGGAGGCATACATCCTTGTCCACCCACTCCTTCTTTTGAATTCCACCTTTAGGCTTGAAGCCCTTCTTAGCCTTGCCTCTTCGCTTCTTCTTTCCTTTCGGAGCAGAAGAAGTAGAAGCACTCACCATGAGTACGGACTTTTCCTTAGCAGTGGAAGACTCAAAAGTCTTTAGCATGTTATGAAGCTTGGGCATGGTCGATTCTGTCTTATTCATATTAAAGTTTTCTACGAAACTTGAATATGAATCGGGAAGCAACTGAAGGATAGCATAAACAACAACATTGGTTTTGAGCTCAATGCCCAAACGACCAAGTTTCTCGACTAGCCCAATCATCTTCAATAAATGAGGGGAGACCTTCCGTCCTTCAACTAGACGACATCTGAACAGATCTCTCATCACTTCATAAATCTCGGAATGCGATTCAGTACCAGCCTCAGGGGCTACAGATCTCTCATCACTTAAGCATCTCGAAGGGGAGTAATGCCGAGCAACATAACATACTGTGCCTAGGAAGCATCCTCTTGATTCTTCTTCTGAGCTGCAGCGTCAAACGCTTTAGCCTCTTCAGTACCAGCCTCAGGTGCTACAGGGATTGGCGTGTCCAACATATACTCAATCTTTTCTTGCCTTAGCACCAAACGCACGTTTCAGTGCCAGTCCAGAAAATTTAGCCCAACCAATTTTTTCATTTCAAGAACACTTCTCAATGACAGGTTATTCATTTCAACAATTCTAGAGAAATAAAATAAAATGGGAATTAAAACACATAATTCCTATGATCAATATTCAGCAATCAAAATAAACATGGCCTTTTAAATTTATTTTGTCTCCATTATTTTGACATATTCAACGACCTCATCGGAAGAATACGAATTTATATCTAATATAAATCATAATGGACTAGGATCTACATTCGTATTATTACAATATCTGCTTGGGCTGATTATTACAATAATAGAACTGGTAGGTTCCAAACCAATTGCAAAACTGTAACTCCTAGTTGACTGAACCTAGTTCAATCGGATACACCTTGACTTTCATTTCCCTGCTTGGGCTGGTGAAACAAAGTCAAGTTGATTTACAACCATCAAGCTGTTGGGAAAATCGGGGTGCCCGGATCTATTAGAGGTGATTATTTAAATACATATTTAAATTAAACAGTTAATTACTAACATGAATTAATCCTAAATCAATTCAACATAATAATAAACAACATGCGTACACATAATTCACGTAAATCCTAAACATGCGGAACTAGGAGTTACGGAATTACTAACTTCTTGAAGAATCAAACGGATGAATCAACCCAAGAGTCTTCCCAAATATATCCCGAAATTCCACGAACGCTATCCGGTGGGAAGATTTCAACGAACGATTTTAATGGGAGAGAAATTAAATATTTTGCTACCACCTTTGTGGATTTCTAATATTTCCAACACATGAAATTGCACTTGGGAATGAAGACCTCATCCCCTATAAATACGGAGGAGGGGTCAAAAATTTAGGGCTTAGGAAACAAGGAAGAAAATCTTTTCTTGGTCTCTAAGAAATCTTGAATATATCTTCTATATTCTTTTCTCCTTAATTAAATTTTCCATAAAAATCTCTTTCCCCTCTTCAACCCATTATTTTCGAAAAATACACTATAGAAGGAGTCAAGATTTGACTTCTTGAATTTATGGGATAATTATGTATTCCCACAATAATTATCTATTTCCATAAAATATCTACAAGAAAATCAAGACAATTTTTTCTTCCTTTAATAGACAATTATTTCGAAAATTACTAAGTGCAAATATAGCAAGAATATTTTCTTCTCTCTCTCATTAATTGGAATTTATTTTGGGATATTTGGGAGGCCTTTAGGAGAATTAAGATTGGACCTCCAATGGACTATGAAGCTTTAATATTTTGGGCCAAATATTATTCAAGTCCATTAATATTAATTTACTCCACTATAAAATTAATATTGAACTATCCATCTTAACCCATATTACGATTTCACATATAACATGGCTCCCGGTCATTATTTCCCGCGTTTAAGATTGTCTTAGTCCATTAATTAATTAAGCCACTGAACAAGCTTTATATTAATTAATATCTTTGTCCTTGGAGTAAAGACAGCTCAACATTATTATCCATGCCGAAAATAAATTTCCACTTGCAAGATTTTGCATGATAAAGGATATGAGCCCACCAAAGGGACAAATCAAGCAAGACGTACTTACACACGATTCTCCGTATTAAATGTCAGCAATCGTCATGCAATTAATAATATTGCCCAAGATATAAGGTATCGAATCGCATTGACTCTCTTCCCATCATAAGTCAAAGCAATAATTATTAATTTCACACAATCCTATTTAAGGGATGGAGATTAAGAAACAACGCACCACTGAGGTCTAATTCTTGTATATTCAGTGCCGAAGAATTTGTCCTCCTGTAGGTCCTCATTCAGCGCACCTACATGCGCTAGTGTGATCCCTTGGTCAAGACAGACCAATCTGGGTCTCACACTTCAACCGTTCATGATGGTTCGTTCATTTCCATCTGGGTTGTGAATTTGTACTTAATTACGAGGGCTGTTAATTTGATCTTCAATGATCGGGTATCACCAAATTAACTACAATGTAATACGTATTGTCTTATTGAACGGGTTTGCAATAAACATATATAACATTCATTCATATTTAATGCAACAATGATTAAATAATTTATTTCAGTAAATAAATAAGAAACTTCAGTTTGGTTATACAAAGTAAAAGCATACATTTCAGTATAAACCCAACAATCTCCCACTTATACTCAAAGTCTGCTTTTAAGTATACTACATCATGTTCTCGTGTTCTATGTGACATCTAATTGTTGGGAAAATCGGGGTGCCCGGATCTATTCGAGGTGATTATTTAAATACATATTTAAATTAAATAGTTAATTACTAACATGAATTAATCCTAAATCAATTCAACATGCGTACACATAATTCACGTAAATCCTAAACATGCAGAACTAGGAGTTACGGAATTACTAACCTCTTGAAGAATCAAACGGATGAATCAACCCAAGAGCCTTCCCAAATATATCCCCAAAGTCCACGAACGCTATCCGGTGGGAAGATTTCAACGAATGATTTTAATGGGAGAGAAATTAAATATTTTGCTACCACCTTTGTGGATTTCTAATATTTTCAACACATGGAATTGCATTTGAGAATGAAAAGTTCATCCCCTATAGGGAGGAGGGGTCGAAAATTTAGGGCTTAGAAAACAAGAAAGGAAATTTTTTCTTGGTCTCCAAGAAATCTTGAATATATCTTCTATATTATTTTCTCCTTAATTAAAATTTCCATAAAACTCTCTTTCCCCTCTTCAACCCATTATTTTTGAAAAATACACTATAGAAGGAGTCAAGATTTGACTTCTTGAATTTATGGGATAATTATGTATTCCCACAATAATTATCTCTTTCCATAAAATATCTACAAGAAAATCAAGATAATCTTTTCTTCCTTTAATAGACAATTATTTCGAAAATTACTAAGTTGAAATATAGCAAGAATATTTTCTTCTCTCTCTCATTAATTGGACTTTATTTTGGGCTATTTGGGGGGCCTTTGGGAGAATTAAGATTGGACCTCCAATGGACTATGAAGCTTTAATATTTTGGGCCAAATATTATTCAAGTCCATTAATATTAATTTACTCCACTATAAAATTAATATTGAACTATCCATCTTAACCCATATTACGATTTCACATATAACATGGCTCCCGGTCATTATTTCCCGCGTTTAAGATTGTCTTAGTCCATTAATTAATTAAGCCACTGAACAAGCTTTATATTAATTAATATCTTTGTCCTTGGAGTAAAGACAGCTCAACATTATTATCCATGCCGAAAATAAATTTCCACTTGCAAGATTTTGCATGATAAAGGATATGAGCCCACCAAAGGGACAAATCAAGCAAGACGTACTTACACACGATTCTCCGTATTAAATGTCAGCAATCGTCATGCAATTAATAATATTGCCCAAGATATAAGGTATCGAATCGCATTGACTCTCTTCCCATCATAAGTCAAAGCAATAATTATTAATTTCACACAATCCTATTTAAGGGATGGAGATTAAGAAACAACGCACCACTGAGGTCTAATTCTTGTATATTCAGTGCCGAAGAATTTGTCCTCCTGTAGGTCCTCATTCAGCGCACCTACATGCGCTAGTGTGATCCCTTGGTCAAGACAGACCAATCTGGGTCTCACACTTCAACCGTTCATGATGGTTCGTTCATTTCCATCTGGGTTGTGAATTTGTACTTAATTACGAGGGCTGTTAATTTGATCTTCAGTGATCGGGTATCACCAAATTAACTACAACGTAATACGTACTGTCTTATTGAACGAGTTTACAATAAACATATATAACATTCATTCATATTTAATGTAATAGTGATTAAATAATTTATTTCAGTAAATACATAAGAAACTTCAATTTGGTTATACAAAGTAAAAACATACTTTTCAGTATAACCCCAACACAAGCTGCAACACTTCGTGTCCCTATGAAAGTCCTGTTAGATGTAGATCCGAGCAAAAGACTTGGGTCTTAAATACTCATTGGAAAAAATCTCCTGTTTACTTTTAACTTTGATGGAAGCCATAGTTCAATTCAATGAAAATCATATTTTAGTGAGGAATGTTTTAAAGACGGGGTATTAATTGCTTAATCGAGATCCAACATGTTATCTACGTCACATTTGAGCAATTATTGGGCACCGCCTACCCAAACATAACTTACACAAACCAACATATATAGGGCTCCGCCTACACAAACATATAATACGGTCCGACAAGTATTGAACGCTACCTACCCAGACAGTTATAATGCGGGATATAAATGAGCTAACAAATTCAAACAAACAACTTAACCAAGTGGGATTTAATAACCTTTTAAGATTTGTTTGAATTTTAAATCCAATTTTAAATTCAAATTTTAAGATTATTAAAATTTAATAATTAATCCAATTAATTATTTGGTCCAACAAAAATCTAATTTTAAAATTAAACTTTATTAATTAAAAATTAGATTTAATTTTATAAGGCTCATGTGCAGATTTCTAAAATTGCACGGAGGGGCATGTCCAATAATCTAATTCCGGCATAGTCCTTCCCTCATCATCGCCCGGTTTCCATAACCATTTCCAATCGGGTCAACAACCATCGACCAAACCGTCCAATAATTCATCATAGTTCATCAGAATTATTCCAAATAATTTGCAGAACATGCTCAACCATTAGGGTTCAAGTAATCACAATTTCATCAGTTCCAAACATCCCAATCGAAACTAACAAGCAATTAATCAAAAAATAAGAAACCCAGAACGAGCGAAAAATGCAAAGTCGACTGGTGCAGCAAGCGCGCGTGAGTCGCCGCCACCGCTAAGTGCGTGCACGCGACTCACCGCGGGTGACACAGAGGGACGCGCGTGGAGCCACGGCCCCTTCGAACTGGGTCAGAGCAGAGGCAGCCAAGTGAGAGATCGATCGATTCGGTGGTGCGCCGCCTTGAATCGAGTCAAAATATGGAGGGGCCATCGCGAATCGAAGAAAATCAAGGAGCGGCGCCCTGAGTTGACACGAAACGATGGTCCTCTGCCGTGAATTGATTCGAATCGGAGCACATCATCACGAGGCGTGAGTGACCGCGACCAATACTGGAAAAACTTCATTCCTCTCATCCAGAGCAAACTTCACATTTTCCTTTAACAATCTGGCCTTGAACATCCCTAGCCAGTCAACATCCTTGACTTTCTTGATGATAGCAGTCATTACACACTGCTTATAGGCAGTTACGACATCAAGACTATAGGTTAAGCACATAATCACCTTTGAAACAATCTCGAACAGAAGACGTTACTTTCTCTTTAGATGTGGGGCACTATCATTCACAGTTTGGTATCTATTTGCTGGACTTAACAGCTCGGCTTGTAAAAACCCTTTCTCTCCCAATTCAGATGTGAATGTTTCTGGGTTAAAGACTTCCTTGACGGAGACCAAAAATCCTCCGTAAATCATTATCAGTCACATTAACCTCCGTTCCTCCAACATAAGAAACCAGCTTCTCATCATCATCCTCTTCTTTCTTCAGGCTGTATAGAAATTTTAGGGCTTCATATGTGTGCACGACGTCTTGGTGACGATAGCAATATTGATCAAGACTACAGGCACGAAGACTGAGAACATGACAAATTTCTCATCAACGATGTCCTTTTTCATTAGCGAAATCGCATATCTTTTTGCCTTGTCCTGTATGGGCAATGAGTTGTGCCATTTATGTGAAGAACAGGCGAATTTAGGGATGAGTTTGAATAAATTATTTAAATAAACATAGTCAAACAAACAACCCTAATCCCCTAATTTAGTATATCAAGCACAGACTCATATTAATACAGGTATGCATTTAGAACAAGTCAAGAATAATACAATATCAATATCGCAACAAGATCCATTTCCAGAATTTTAGTAACACAATTTGTAAGCATTCAATTTGAAAAATAGTGAAACCAAAAGAATATTTAAGGAAAGCATATCCAGAAATTTACTAGATATTGATTCAAAGATTTGAGAGTTTGAAAGATGAAACGATTGAGAGTTTGAAATTGTTTCACAGAAGAATTTATCTCTCAAGAATTTGGTAGATTTAGAAGTGTAAAGGTATTCTGGAAACTAAGTTAGGGTTATATATAATGTGAGGGAAAACATTTTGCACAATTCCCCGTAAATACTCAAGTATCCGTGTTTTTAAATCAACGACTGAGATTAGGCGATCGTAAAGTATTTTAATCGTGCGGTTGAGAAAATGTACCCGCTTGTATTTTGGATGCGAAAAAGTGCAATAAATACCATTAAATACATATTCCCCACGTTCGCATTTAATTCTTTTCAGGGCGTGCGTCATAAAGTAAAACAAACATTAATTATAATATTTAAAAAGATAAGCTCAGATAATATAAATCAATTAAGGCAAAGCAGATAATGTAAATCAGAAAACGTATCTGACCGATTGATATTGTAATCAATCAGTTACCACTTGATCTGGTCTGACTTCTCTGATTTTTGTTGATCTTACTGTGTAGCCTAAACCTTAGCAAATTTTCCCAACAATGTTTTATCCCTCAGATCAGGTTCCTTCTGATCTAAAACCATAGTCGATTGAAGTTCCCCTTCAATCGATATTCCCTTCGATCAAGACTAACCCGATCTTATTTGATCAGTTGAAGTTTCCTTATTCAACTGACCTTCTTACCTGGTCAGGCATGTAACCAACTGGTATTGGAGATTAAGCCACCAAAGTATTTTGGTGCATCTTTTCCAAGATCCAGAAGCCCTAGCTCATTGCATAGTTATCTGAATTTGACTTCAGCTAAAGGCTTGGTTAAAATATCAGCTTTCTGCTTAGCAGTATGAATATTTTCCATTCTGATGTTGAAGGATCAAGCGCTTGCCACTAGACTAAAAGCCCGGACTTGTAGTGAGGTGCTACTTTAATTCCCTTAACCCATACCTAGCAGCAGGCACCACGGGCGGCACGCAACTATGCCTTTAATCGAGTGAACGAGGGGTCTTGAGCCGCAACTGACCTTAAAGGCAGGAGACTGCTAGGATTTCTCCCAACAATCCCCCCTAGCAGTAGCCTGACTTTCGCCAAACATACCACTATTTGCGTCATGGGGGACTCGAACCCGTGACCTGTGCTCTGATACCAATTGAAGGATCAAACGCTTGCCACTAGACTAAAAGCCCGGACTTGTAGTGAGGTGCTACTTTAATTCCCTTAACCCATACCTAGCAGCGGGCACCACCAGGCAGACGCAACTATGCCTTTTAATCGAGCGAACGAGGGTCTTGAGCATAATCGACCTTAAAAGGCAGGAGACTGCTAGGATTTCTCCCAACATATGTTCTTCTTTTCCACATGGTCTCTGATAAAGTGATGTCTGATGTCACATGCTTGCATCTTGTATGCAGAACTGGGTTCTGTGTGATTGCAATCACACTATTACTGTCACAAAAGATAGGCACATTCGTAGTCATAATGTTATAATCCCTCGGTGGCGACAAAGCGAGGCGGTTGGGAGCAATGAATTCACCGCGGCCCGTATATTCTGCCTTCAATTAGTAGATGTAGCAACAAATGTATGTTTCTGTTGGTCCCGGTGCTAACGAGTCTCACACGTGTATGGGGGGGAATACACGTGTTCAGTGATTTTTAAAACTTTTCTTTCACTGAAGTCAGATGGGTCAGGTTATCCTGATGATTTTGCCCTGAGAAGCACAGGTTGCCCTGAGTCAAAGTCTACTGAGACAATGATCCTGAGTTGCTTTCAGAAGCTTCAGATTAGCCCAACTGAGCCTGAGTTTATTTGCAAGAGATGTTTGTAGTTGCAGCATGTCTGAAGATGAACTCAGATTTTCCAGCTTTTGAGATTGACTTGCCAAGGTTTCTTCAATTTGAGTCACTTTCTCCACCATTGGCACCACCTTCTCCAATTTATCCGGATAGGGGCCAAGTCAATTTCTGGAGTGTGTACAACTTTTTCCACCTGAGCTGGGTGCTCCAACTGAGCCTCAGTCTACATATCAGACATAACAAATTTAAAGATAGGAACTTCAAGGCTTTGACATAATGTTTAATAGTGCCAAAAGATACGAAGAGTCTTAACTTTCAAATTCGAGGATGTGTGATATCGATCGTCATCGAAGATCGGTGTCCTTCTCCATCTGAGATTTTTTTTCAACATCATCTTGTTTGTCACCCTCTTTATCTTGATCCTCATCTCCTTCTGGATTCATAGAACTGGAGGCATCAACATCAGCTTTCCTTCTCTCAGCCATCTTTCTCTTTACTAGCTCACCAAAATCAGCATTTTTCATTCTGAGCTTGGTCTTCCTGAATCCAGAGAACTCTGTCAAAACAGCAGTCTCAGCATTCCACCAATCCTCTCCTCTAAAGGAGGCTATATTCACATCTCCTAAGAGTCTCGATTGGGATGTAGACCGTGGTTACGAAGTTCGAAGAAAAGATCCTGAAGGTCAGGATATGCATTAAGCTCAGGGTATCTGTCCAGGATGAACCGTTCCCCCTTGCTGCGCCACTCAGTTTCTTCCGCCTCTCTCTTCTTCAACTTTGGGCTCTCAGGGTCAGTAGGATCGGATTGTATGAGTTCTGGTGCTGATGGATCAAGAAATGGTTCACTCGAGGAGCATCAAAATTCAGCCCGATTCTGAGGTTGGGGGCCCGATCTGAAGTCCAAGCAGTCTCTCTTCGATAGGAATCTGAGGTCCCTTGAAGATCTCTGAGAAATTTTATCTGAGCTCGAGAGGTTTCGAGTACCTCGGAAAAACACGTTTCTCCCGGTTTCTTGATCCTGTGCAATTGTCACAACCTGAGCAAGAACCTGAAGAGGGGATTTCAACCCTTGTTGGCCTTCAGGTTGAATTTCCTCAGTGTCACTGACCTCCTCCTCAGTAATAGATTGAAGCTTTCTGCGTTTCTGAGGAGCGAGTGTTTTCTTTTTCAAATTCTCTCCTTTTTCTCTTTTCACTTGCATCGGGGGGCTTTCCCGCGGCTTGTTTAGCTTCAACAACTTCTTCTTCGTGATCTCCTCCCGGACTTCGGTGCTTTTCTCTTTCTTTCCTTTCAAAGTCTTCTTTGTTGTTGGTGGTTTGAACATTATTTTTGACTTTGGAAAGGATGAGGAATTGGCAAAGATGTCCTCCTCTTCTCTGCACATTTCCAAGATAAATGCAATCTTGGTTGCATGTAGGATCTTTCCTTTGACAACAACAGACCCATTCACCTTCTGAACTTGTTTGGCTTGATCACTTACCACCTTGATCAAATAGTGTAACCAGTTGAATGTCGTGGAATGTGAGTCTTCAATCGTCGTCATTTGCCTCAACTTAGGCGTGCTTATCTGTTCAAAGCTGCCAGATCTACTCATGATGCATTTACTTACAATATCCAGCAATACTCGATATTTAGGCTTCAAATGCCTTTTATTCAGAGTAGCTTCAAACTTTACTGGATGCTCTACAATTTTATCCAGATATTCTTGCTCCCTACCCATCATATATACCGTAGGGTCTTCACCTCTATCGCTTAATTCATATATGGCATTAAGATTCTTAGGAATAATATATAATTCCCTAACAAAATCCACATATTTTGAACTATGCTCCAAATATGATACAGTAATCTGAGATTCTATACAATCCTCATCATCTAACTTCAAATTAGAGATAAACTCAATTACCTCTTTCGCATATTCGGCCCCTGGTTGATTCGCAACCAGGCAAGTAAGCTTTGCCAAGTGAATCATATGCAATGCCTCCTCTTCGTGAGTTGCATTGGACGAGATTTCGAGAGAGACGACATATTCGTACCAAGGTTTATTGGAAATGACGAGCTTGTCGTATACAGAAAACGTCATTTTTTTTGGAGAATTTCTTGGTGAAGGGTTTTGAGATAGATGAAAATTTCTGGGCAATCGAGAGTTTTTGAAGCAGAGTGTTTGAAGATGAAGGCTTTTTTTTGAAATCGGGCTTTGAAGGAATTTCTTCAATAGATATAGGATTTTGATTCATGGAAAATCGCATAGATGAAGAAAAATTGACGGTCGAGATTTAAAACCGACTAAATTTGGTATATGAAAGGACGATTTCACAAATACAAAGCCGCCAATTTATTCCTATTGGTGATTAATGAACAATGCATTTAATTACTGTTCAGACCATTGACTTTCTTCGTGGATTTCAAAGGTCCCGCCCAAATATTCCTTCAGGTGTTTTGTTATTTATTGCCAATGATTACTGAGATTCAGTTAGACAATAAATGTGTTGCATGAGTCAATACTTCTTCAGACTAATTTTCTCTATCAGTCTTACTGAGTTTTGACCTTGATAAAATGTCAGTATAATACTGAGTGCTGATCTTGATAAAAGGTCAGTATAATACTGAGTATTGATCTTCAGGATAACTGAGTTTCCCAAGACTCAGTGTTCAGTACTCTCAATTTTATCCTGAGTTTTTCAGTAAAAACCTGAGAAAACTTCATGCATCTGAAAACGTTCAATTTTTTAGATTTTCTTTATTCACCTGGATCCAACATACCTAATTCAACTGATAGTTCCTGAAATCTTGATTCAGCCAAAGGTTTAGTCAAGATATCAGCTCTCTGTTTATCAGTATGAATTTTCTCCATTCTGATGTCTTTCTTCTCAACATGATCTCTAATGAAGTGATGTCTGATATCAACATGCTTACATCTGGTGTGCAATACAGGATTTTGTGTAATAGCAATTGTACTATTATTATCACAAAATATAGGTACTTCATTGGTTATAATCTTATAATCCCTCAATTGTTGTCTCGAGCGAAAGAATTGCGTGCTTAACTTGACTTCCTGCTGACCATGTATTGACTTGATGAATCTTGGTTGCTCTTGAGGTTTGTTTCTTTGAAAACCATGATATCGGTTTACTTCCAAGAAATTGACTAGTTCTGTGGTAGACTTCTGTCAATTCTACATCCTCCATAATCAGCATCTGAATAACCGGTTAATTCAAGGTTATCATCAGCTGGATACCATAATCCTCTATTCACAGTGCCTTTAAGATATTTTAGAATCTTTTTGGCAAAGATCCATGTGACTAGCCTTAGGATTAACGGTATCTTGCACATATCCCAACAAAGAAATGTAATATCGAGCCTACTTGCGTGAGATATATAGCGAAGATCTAATGATCCTCTATAATCGGTGTGATTCTTGATTTGCCTTGAGGATCGGGATCCATCTTGTAGTTAGTATTCATAGGAATTCTAAGCGCATTGCAATCTGACACCATACTTTGCAATCGGATCTTCGGTGTATTTTGCTTGATTGATGAAAATTCCTTCCTTAGTTTGTTTCACCTGAAGTCCAAGAAAGAAATTCATCTCCCCCATCATTGACATCTCAAACTTTCCTTTCATCAGGGTAGAAAACTTTTCACACAGCTGATGATTTGGAGATCCAAATATGATGTCATCTACATAAATTTGAACAAGTAAGATGTCTTTCCCATCTTCTATCCCTGACGAGTCCTATCAACGGTTCCTTTTATAAAACCATGGTCAGTAAGAAACTGAGAAAGGGTATCATACCATGCTCGGGGTGCTTGCTTAAGACCATACAAGGCTTTCCTGAGCCTATAAACTTGGTCATTCTATCTGAAACCAGGAGGTTGTTCCACATAAACCTCTTCCTTAAGCACACCATTCAGAAATGCACTTTTCACATCCATCTGATAGACTGTGAATTTCATGTGGGCAGCATATGCAAGAAACAATCTGATAGCCTCTAGTCTTGCAACAGGTGCAAAGGTTTCATCATAATCCAAGCCTTCTTCTTGGGAATAACCTTGTGCAACTTGCCTTGCCTTGTTTCACAATGTTGTTGTTTTCATCTCTCTTATTCTTGAACACCCACTTAGTTCCAATCACATTGTGCCTCTTAGGTCTATCCACTAGCTCCCAAACTCTATTCCTTGAGAACTGATTCAGCTCTTCTTGCATAGCAGTAATCCAAAATGAATCTTGTAGAGCTTCTTCAATCTCAGAAGGTTCTTTTTCAGATAGGAAGCAGCAGAACAAGGCACTTTCTCCATGGAACCTTCTTGTTTTGACACCATCTGATAGATCACCCACAATCCGACTTTTAGGATGACTATCCAACCATTTTCTGCTGGATGTTCCCCCTTCAGTAGTATCCTCAACATCAGAAATGTTAGGTTCGGTAGTTCATTAAATTCGGGAGCAACAGACGAGAAAAAGAAAGAAATCATCTTCCTCGGGGAAATTCCATTGAAACATTGTCGAGACATTTATTCCCCATTGGTTGATAGATTCGGAGTTTGCCTCAAATTTGTGACCACATCTTCATCTGCATTACATACATCCGAACTAGTGTATATTCGATTAGTGGAACTTCGATTGTGTTGGCTTTCCTTGATGGAGAATTTCCATCCCGAGTCTCACCATCCTGAGTTTTTCCATCCCGAACTTCTTTATGCGAGTCCGATTCCTCCATTCATAGAAAGTGGTGACTTCTTCTTTTCGGGTTCGGAGGATTTTTTATCATTCTTTTTCGAATTTAAGTTTGGTGATTCTCTTGATCGAGTTCTCTGAGTCAAGTTCATGTTTCTTCGAACAAGAAGTAGATTCATCAAAAACAACATGAGGTGTTTCTTCCACAATAAGAGTCCTACACATTGTAAACTCTGAAGGCTTTCTTGACTTGAAATATCCTAAGAATATCCTTTCATCGACTTTGCTATCAAAAGTTTTCAAGCGGTCTTTACCATTATTGTGTATGAAACACTTGCAACCAAACACACGAAAAGAAAGAAATAAGAGGCTTCCTTTCATTCCCACGGCTCATATGGAGTTTTTCCTTGGTTCTTGGTCGCATGGATGCATTACGAGAGTAGCATGCGGTGTTGATAGCCCCGCTCAAAATCTCTTAGGAATATCAACTTGAAGAATCATTGTCCTTGCGGCTTCTTTTCGAGTCCTATTTCTTCTTTTCGGCAACACCGTTACATTGTGGGGTTCTTGCGGTGATGTTTCATGAGCTATTCCATTTCTTTGAATAATCGGATATGATATGATTGATAAACTTCGGTCCCTTTATCGATCGATTTTGACCACACTCGAGATTCTTTTTCGATCTTGAGCCTTTTCGGTAGTTCGAGTTTTTGTGCGAGTCTTTTCTTCTTGAGTAAGAATATTACCCATATGTGTATCTAGAGTAGTCATCAACTACCACAAGTGTGTATTTTCTGCCATTAGTGCTCACAGGTGTTACTGGACCAAAGAGATACATATGTAACAGTTGAAGTATTCTATCAGTAGAAACATCTTCTTTGCTTTTGAAAGATGCTCTGATTTGTTTTCCTTTCTGACAAGCATCACATACATGATCTTTACTGAACACTTCATTGGGTAACCCTCTTACAATTGCTAATCTTGCAAGTTTGTTCAGGGTTTTGAAGTTTAAGTGATTCATTCTTTTGTACCACAACCAACTGGTATCAGTGGAACTTTTTACAACCAAGCATGTATCTTTAGGAGTTGAACTCCAATCAGCAAGATACACATTTCTTTTCTAATGCGAGTCGAGAAAATTTTACGTGAAGTATTGTCTTTTACATAACATAAGTTCTTTGAGAACTCAACACTGAATCCTTTGTCACAGAATTGATTGATAGAAAGCAAGTTATGCTTTAGACCAGACACATATGAAACACCATGGATATGAACAGAGTCAACTTCAAGAGTTCCACATCCTTCAGTTTGTCCTTTGGAATTGTCTCCAAATGTGATCTGAGGGCCTTTTTGCTCAACATAGTTAGTGATTAGTTGCTTATATCCTGTCATATGTCTTGAACATCCACTGTCCAGATACCATACAACAGAGCCAATTCATTTCCACTCATCGATTCTTATGTTGTTTTCATTCATTTCGAGTGCCTTTTTTCTTTCACTGAAAAAGATCGGTTCTTAGGTACCCATTTGGTGTAGGGTCCTACCAGATTAAATTTGTACCTTTTGGAACCCAAATGCCTAACAACTCTAATTACTTTAGAGTGGCTGATTTGTCTCCCATAAAAATCTACATACACATTCACCACCCTAGGTGCCTTGGCAGTATCCAGTGTATGAGTGCCAGCCTTAACATGAACATGAGCCCTAGAGTTCTTCTTGGGTTCAGGCCTTTTGTTCAAGTGCCTTAGCTTTTTGTGCAACCGGTCTCTCTCTCTCTGTGACTTGGGTTAGAAACCTTTACCCTTAGGCAAGTGGGGTTTAGGTTACTGTCTTGAAATGGGGTCTTTTCGATGTCGAGGACTTGGTCTTTTTCGGTTGAGAATATCTCTGCCGAGTGTTTCTCTTACGAAAATTCCTCTGAGGTTCATCTCGAGATCTCTTTAGGTTGGTATTCTTAGCTTGAGGCTTTGAAATCTTGGCTTTGAAGATTTCCCTTGAAAGTGTTCGGGTTTTCTAGCCTTTTCCCGAGGTGCAGGCTTTCTTCCCTAAACCTTTAGTTTTTAAAAACCATAGGTCCTTTACCCTTGTCTAAAACTCTGGCGCGGTTCTTGATGAAGAAGATTAGATGCCCTTTGGTTTAACAAAGACGATCTTGGTGCTACTAGAAGCGACATTCGAGATGACCTTGTGAGGTTCCCCACGAATGTATCCCAATCCGGCTTTTTATAGTTCTTGGTCTTTGATAACTCTGAATTTCATCTATCACTTTAGATCACGAGAATTCAATAGAGCTAACTTTCTCTGCGCACTATCCTCACATTTCTTTAGAGTTTCATGATTCTCAAAGAGGTCATTGAACCCGATTCGATAAGCTAAATCTCTTTAGCGAATTTCTCTAATTTTCCATTCAGGATCTCTATCACCTTCTCTTTTTTAGAGTTGTACTTTTCCGAACATCCAGTTCATCAAGAGTTCCCATCAATTGAGAAGTGATCTCAACATTTTTAGAGTCTTTCCACTTGATTCTCGTGATCGGTTCCTTTGTTACGCTCTTGAGTTTCGATGGCGATTTCTTGTAACACAAAATAGTCCTTCATAAGATTCTCAAACGAATCCATCGAGTCAAAATTCTCATTTCATAGTTGAACTTGAGAACTTCATGTGCTTGTGTAGGAGCAACAACGAGATAGAAGAATTTACCTCTTCCACAAAGATATCATCATTTATCCTTTATCCGAGAAAATCTCATCTCAAGAAGCTGGAACCTTCTTCGAGAATGTTCATCTTCCTCGGCAATCATAGCTTTCTTCTTTGGAGATCTTCTTGTCTCTCTTGGCTTGTCTTTCCTTTCTTTCTTTTAGCACTTTTCACGGGGCAGTCATATTGAAAGTTACCTTTCTTCTCGGCCCGTTGTAGCATCTGTTGGTATCATCATCCCCGATCACTTTCCTCCTTGGTTTTGGAGTTCTTCTTCTTGGATGAGGATCCTTGACTTTTGGGTCCTTTCTTTTCTCGATTAATATCGTCCTCGGCTCCGAGTCTCTCTTGTACTGTGATTCACGTAATATTTCTTATATTGCCCATATCCTGCTATTGAGTCTTTCAAACCTCCTTGCCATCGAAGATTACTAGCTTATCCTCCCGCTCATCCCGATTTTTTGGCAAGTGAGTTCTCGAACTCTCTAGACTTCTGAGATTTCTCTTTGGCTTTGAAAGCCACATTCTTTCTAGATGAACTTTGCTGTCAGATTTCTTAGTTTTCTTGTCAATCACAAACTCATAAGCTTTCAGTTCAGAGAAAACTTGTTGATATGGCATGGAATCAATATTTTTGGTGTTTTCAATCACCACAACATGTATATCTCATTTCTTAGATAATCCTATAAGAATTTTCAGTGCCACTTCTCTATGTGGGTATCTTTTCCCAAGAGCACTGAGTCATTCATGATGCTAGTGAATCTGACCTCAAGTTTGTCAATGGATTCAGTATCTTCCATTTCAAAGCTATCAAACTTTCCAATAGCAAATGAAAGTTTGTTTTCCTTAATATGATCTGATCGTGCCTTGACACATAACTTGACAAGTGTGTCCCATATTTCTTTTGCAGTTTCACAGTGAGAAATCATCCCCATAACACCATCATCAATAGTGCTATGCAAAGTATCTTTAGCAATGTAGTCAAGATTGACTAACTTTCTCTCATAAGGAGTAAGTTGATCATCAGACTTTGGAAATTCATCTCTGGGATCATTCCTCTCGATGACGGTTATTAAGGATTCTAGCAAAGAAAATTTGAATGGTCCTTCGAAACCACTCTCCACATTCTTTCATGTTTTGAATCTGAGATGAGCACATTCTCAATCTCCATATATCATAGCTCTCAACAGAGAACATATGAAGTTTCTTAGAAGGCATGATGGTGAGCCTTGTAAGATATCGAAAATGATCTATTCGAAGATACCACCAAAGTCTTTTCGAATAAAATAGACTATGGCTACCAAAGCAAGTGGTCAAATTGAACCAATGCTCTGATACCACTTGTTGGTCCCGGTGCTAACGAGTCTCACACGTGTATGGGGGGGGAATACACGTGTTTAGTGATTTTTAAACTTTTCTTTCACTGAGGCCAGATGGGTCAGGTTATCCTGATGATTTTGCCCTAAGAAGCACATATTGCCCTGAGTCAAAAGTCTCATTGAGACAATGATCTGGTCGCTTTCGAAGCTTCAGATTAGCCCAACTGAGCTTTGAGTTTATCAGAGATCCTGAGGCGCTTGGATCAGATAATTATCTTACTGAACCCTCAGTAAAGTTAGTTCAGTTTGGTAACTATTTGTTCTAGCTACTCAAGTGTGCGGAATGGTTGGCCCTAAGTTTATACTCATTTTAGCTTTGCTGAAAATCTTCCCTTTAATAAAATAGTGATTAAGGCTGTGATCAATTTGATGCAAGTTCAGTAGATTGGTTCCAACTGAATATCAGTGAATTATGCTTTTAGTGAAAACATGCAACATATAATAATGCAGTACAAAAAGCAAAACAACACAACAATTATAGTGGTTCAGTGACTCAAGCTCCTACGTCCACTCTCTCTGACCTTCAGAGAAATTCCTTAACCACTTCCTAAAGCTTTCTGGCTAACTCACTGTAGCTTACTCACTTTTCTACTTTGAGTTTCCTGGCTGACTCACTGCAACTTACTAACTCAAACACACACAACTGTTCAGACTACCACAAGTAGCTTACTAACTTCTTCTCTAGAGTTTTAAAATTAATTCAATTTGTAGCTTACTAACTCTTTACAACTCCAACTCACCAACAAAACACACACAAACTACCTTAACAAAGGGTTTGGGTTTTGGGTTGGTTTCCAACTAGGATGAGATATCCTTTACAATAAGAACAGAGTAAAGGCTAGGATATCTCTACTAAGCTTTGGATATTTCTTATCAATCTAGGCTTAGTGAATGAGCTCTCTTCAATCTGAAACACTTGGGAAATTCTAGGGTTTTCGAGTGCTTCAATTTGCAATAATAAGAATGAGCTCTTGAGTTGCTTTGAAATTTCCCGTGACCTCTCAATGTAAAGGGTCACTAGTATTTATAGGCAATTTCACCAAGGTCACTCTTGAAAAACTATCCGTTGGAGGAGATAGCTTCATGAGTTTCCTCTTATGGTGTTTGATGAACGACTATATTTAGGGTTTGAATACTCCCTTGCATGTTTTTAGGAAATATCAAATTGGTCATGTAGCTAATCACCAATTCTTGCGATGCGGAACATAGTACTTCTTGACATGATTCGATGTCCCCGCCACTTTAAGATGTCGATAAAGTACGATGTTGTCTTCCTCTGATTGGTTCTTATCTTCAGTAAATGTAGACAAACATAACGACTCTTTTTTGGTCAATATCTATGAATGAGATAACCTTAAACAACACTTAGACTTAGTCCCTTTTGTCTGCATATGAATGTTTTGGGCAATATCTATTTTTAAGAATGTTTTGCGTTTTTCTCGGTTTGTAGTCTTGAATAGATATTATTGATTGCCTCTGAACATTCGAGTTATCTTGAGTATTCAAGATCTTCTTGAAGTCTTGATGTCTTCAATGACATCTCTGCGTCTTGATGTCTTGATTACTTCTTGAGTATTCGATGTCTTGATAACTTCTTGAGTCTTGATTTCTTGATTACTTCTTGAGTCTTGATTTCTTGACAAACTTCTTGAGTCTTGATTTCTTGATTACTTCGAGTCTTGATTTCTTGACAACTTCTTTGAGTCTTGATTTACTACTTGAAGTCTTCGATTTCTTTAGCAACTTCTTGAGTCTTGATTTACTTCTTGAGTCTTGATTTCTTGATTACTTCTTTGAGTCTTGATTACTTACGAGTCTTAACGATCTATATCGCTTGCTATACATAGTGCGAGATAACTTCGAATAATCTATCTTTGAATCGACTCGATCTATCAAGATTATCCTGAACATGTCATACTCAGGGTTTTTGGGATCTAATCAAAACTTCTTTATTAAATTCATCTCCCAACAGTTTCTTTGAAAACCAAGAGACCAGTTTACTTTCCAGAAACTGACATGTTCCTGAGGTTTTTTGTCTATCCTACAACCACCATAATCAGAATCAGAGTACCCAGTAAGCTCTAGATTATCATCTGCAGGGTACCATAAACCAAGGTTCACAGTTCTCTTCAGATACTTAAGAATCTGCTTAGCTGCTATCAAGTGGCTCTGCTTTGGATTTGCCTAAAATCTGGCACATACACCTGCTGCAAAGGTTATATCTGGTCTACTGGCAGTAAGATATAATAAAGATCCAATCAAAGCCCTATACTCCTTCTGATTATTTTTCTGACCACTATCATCTGGATCCATCTTGAAGGCAATCATCATTGAAATCTTTGCAACTTTGCAATTCTGGATTCCATACTTAGCCAAAATATTCCTTGTATACTTGGCCTGACAGATGAAGATCCCAATGTGAGCTTGCTTAACTTGAAGACCTAGAAAATAGTTCATCTGACCCATCATGGACATCTCGAATTTCCCTTGCATCAGTTTACTAAACTTATCACATAAGTTCTTGTTGGGAGATCCGAAGATAATATCGTCCACATAGATCTGAACCATCAGAATATCATCACCATCTTCTATTCTGAATAAGGTCCTATCAATCAGTCCCTTAGTGAAACCATTTTCTTCCAAGAACTGGACGATTGTATCATACCAAGCTCGAAGCTTTGTTTGTGCCATAAAGAGCCTTCTTTAAACGGTATACCTGGTTATTCAATTCAAAGCCAGGAGGTTGTTCAACATACGCCTCTTCAGCCAGTATTCCGTTTAAAAACGCACTCTTTACGTCCATTTGATACACAGTGAATCCCAATTGAGCAGCATAAGCCAGAAACAACCGAATGATTTCTAGGCAAGCAATAGGTGCATAGGTCTCATCATAATCAATCCCTTCTAATTGTGAATACCCCTTTGTAACCAGTCTTACATATTTCTAGTTATCACATTGTGCTCATCTTTCTTGTTCTTGAAGACCCATCTGGTTCCAATGACATCTTGGTGGGTTGGTCTGTCTACAAGTTTCCTAACTTGATTCCTCTCAAACTGCTCTAGTTCTTCTTGCATGGCTAGAATCCAGCTTGCAAGAGCTTCTTCAATGGTTAGGGGTTCCTTGAGAGATAGATAACAGCAGTACATAGCACTCTCACCAATCTGATGTCTAGTCTCAACCCCATTGCTTGGATCTCCTATAATCTGATCAGTTGGATGATCTCTTAACCATATTTTCTTTACTTGTGTAGCTTCATCTTGGAGATCTTCTTCATCATCATTATCTGCAATAGAGTCACTAGAAACTTGTATAGGGACATTAGTTGGGTCTACCTGATAGGGGCAGTTTCAGGAGATGTTTGAATCACCTCGGGTTCTTTGATATCTGCTGATTATCGTGTTCCCCGAAATGGATTGTTCGGTTATTCTTTATGTCGGTTTGTACCGACTTCTTCATTGACAGGTTATGCGTACCTTAGGTCCTGATCGACTGGTGAATTATCAAGGTCAAAGTTGGGAATATACATAGTGATGTATTTTGAATCCTTTCCTTTGAGCCTCAAAACCATCCTTTTTTAAGTGTTTACATTTCATCAGTGCGGATTGTTTTATGGCGATTTCTCGATCGAGATGTTGACTCATCAAAGACCACATGAGATGTTTCTTCCACAACTAGGGTTCGTTTGTTAAAAACCCTACATGCTTTGCTGGTTGAGGAATATCCTAAGAATATACCCTCATTTGACTTAGCATCGAAAGTTCTCAACTGACTCTTCCCATTGTTTTGAATGAAACACTTGCACCAGAACACATGAAAGTAGGAAACTCGAGGTTTTATGCCCTTCCACAGTTCATAAGGTGTTTTGAAGTGAATCTTAGTCAGAGAACATCTATTCTGGGTATGACATGCATTATTGATTGCTTCTGCCCAGAAACGATTTGGTGTTGCATATTCAGCTAACATGGTGTGAGCAGCTTCTTTAAGTGTTCTGTTTCTCCTTTCTGCTACGCCATTTTGTTGTGGTGTTCTGGCAGCTGATGTCTCATGCTGTATACCAAACTCAGAGCAAAAATTAGATATAAACTGGTTCAAGAATTCTGTACTTTTATCTGATCTGATTTTCACTATGTTGAGACCCTTTTCATTCTGAATCTTCTTGAGAAGTTCAGGTAGCTTTGTTGTAGTTTCATTCTTCTTATACAGGAATACAACCCAGGTGAATTTGGAGTAATCATCCACGACCACCAGAGTGTATTTGCGTCCACTGAAACTAAGAGGTGTAACTGATCCAAATAAATCCATATGGAGCAGTTGCAATACTCTGCTGGATGAAGGAGAAGGAATCCCTTTGAATGAAGCCTTGACTTGCTTTCCCTTCTGACATGTGGCACATGTCTGATCCTTAGAGAAAACTTCATTCGGGAGACCTTCAACCAAGGACATCCTTGCTATCTTTTTAAGAGTCTTAAAGTTCAGATGACTCATTCTCTTGTACCAGAGAAAACTGGCGCTTTTGGTACTCTTAACAATCAAGCATGCATTCTTGGAAAACTGTCCAAATCTGTAGTGTAGATGGTTCCTTTTCTGAAGCCAGTTAGTAGGATCTGCTGAGTAACTCGATTTCTGATTGTGCATTTATCTGTCGAGAACTCAACACTAAAACCGTTGTCGCAGAATTGTGATACAGATAACAGGTTGTGCCTTAAGCCATCAACATACAAAACACCTGTAACCTGTACATCATCATTTACTAAGGTTCCAACTCCTCTGGTAAAACCAAAGTTGTCATCACCAAAGAGAACTCGTGGGCCTGGTTTCTCAATGTAATTGCTGAGGAGATGTTGACTTCCAGTCATGTGCCTTGAGCATCCACTATCTATGTAGAAGATAGTTGATTGTACACCTCCTTTATTTGCCAATCCCACGCGAACCTTTGAGCAAATTAGATTTTAGGTACACCAGTAGAATTGGGTCCTGCTGGGTTAGATGTACCTTTCGGGATCCAGATAAACAAGGTATTTCTATTATAATCATCAAGATCAGAAGGCCTTATTTGTCTCCCATATGCATCTACATAATCTTACATCTCATCATGTGCGCTTTGATCAGTACGATTATTAGTGTGAGCATTGGATGAATCATAAGACTTGGGATTTTTCTTGTTTACTGGTCTTCTTTTAATCCAGTGGGGCTCAGGCGCAGCAGTCACAGGTTTCTGATTGTAAGGGTAGGTACGACTGCTACCATCAAACGATTCGTATATTTTCTGCACAGATGGCTTGATCAGTTTACCTTTAGCTTGCTGGTTAGGCAGCTTGGACTGAGTCGACTTCAGCTGGGACTGTCCCTTGCGAGATGGTCCAGGCCGAGGCCTACTCTGCTGATTGGGCTGGGGTCTCTTCAGAAGAATATGATTCTTCTGTTGATTCCTCGGCTGGTGTCTGATCAGTTGGGGTCCATTTTTATTCCCTTTCTGATCTGATACTCTCCTGATCAGCTGGTCCTTTTCCCTTATCTGATACATATTTGGCATAGTTTGTATCTTTATCAGAAACTCGTTTGTTTACACTTTTCTAATGTGAACTAGAAGGGACTTTTGAGGATCCAGAAGGGTTCTCATACCCAATTCCATTCTTATCAGTTGGCGCACGAAAATAGTTGCTCAAATTCTAAACAGTTTTAGATGATTTCATGAAAACCTCTACTTTCTTACGTAAACTGTCCTCATTGGCTTTTAGATTCTCATGCATTCGGAAGAGTTCATCAAATTTAGCCTGAAGGACTTTGAGATCTTCTGCTTGTTTTAGATTAGTAGTTTGTTGTTCATTAATCAATCTCTCCAATAGATGTGTTCAGCACAACAGGTGTGGAATAGGAAACTACATAAGGTTTAGAGATTACCTCAGATTGGTCAGCTTCTCTGGCCATCAGACAGATGTCATCATCAGATGAGAAGTTCAGATCGTTGACATCGTCAGTGTTGGTTATCAGACAGAAGTCTTCAACAGATGAGTATCCAGAGTCATCTTATGGCAGATAAGAGTCATCAATACTAGATGTGTCTGCTATCATAGATTTTCTGTCTCTGTATCGTTGATCTCTTCTGTTTCGCTTCTCTTCTCTTTCTTTAGGCGTCAGGTCGGGGCAGTCTGTGCTGTAGTGACCTGGTTTGTGGTAGTTGAAACAAGTTCCAGATTCTCCAGATCCTCTTCTGTTAGGTGAATCATTTCTTCGATAACTTCAGTCAGGTGACTTTTCACCTTGCTTGTAATTAGAACTCCTTCTTTCTGATTTGTCACCATGTCTGTCTCCTTTGCGATCACCCCTTCGATCATCCTTTCTGTCATCTCTTCGGTCATCTCTCCAATCTTCTCTTTGATCGTCTCTTCTGTTATCAGAATGATCTCGTTCTGATGATCTGTCAGTAGATCTCCTATCTCTTCCTCTGCTTTGTCTATAATATTTGTAGAACTTTATGTACTTTCCCATCTGAACGTTTGATCGTTCAAGCTTTCTGGTCAGTAGCAATCTGTTCATCTTTGCTGATGATGTTCCCCATTGGTTCAACAGATCGTGAACTGCTACCAGTTGCCTGAAATGTAACATTTTTTGTAGAGTTTGTGGATGCTTCAGAAGGAACATAATCTGATTCTCTGCTTCTTTCAATCAGATCAAATTCATGTGCTTTCAAACTGAAAAATAGATCGTTTGGCTTCATGGTTCCAATATCTTGACAATCTTTGATCACTGTTACTTTAGTATCCCATTTCTTTTTCAGTGATCTCAGAATCTTGTAGTTGATATCCTTATCTGACATTACTCGGCCTAAATCACGCAGTTTGTTGACTCCTCGAGTAATTCTTCCATCAAGCTGATCAATCGTCTCGTTCGTTAACATCTTCTCAAAGTTTACCAGTTCAGCTTGTAATCTGCTATCCTTAATCAGATCATTACCTTTGCAAATTTCAGCAAGGGTATCCCATACTTCCTTAGCAGTTTTCAAATACTTGACCTTCTCACGTGTGGTAGAGTCCACCGTCTTCATGATCAGATGTCTGTCCACCGTGTCCAGGTTGGACAATTTCCTCTCTTCTGCATCCATCAGCGAGGGACTCTTTCCGATTCTTGCTCCAACTGGTTGCGTCGGATCTCCTCCTTCATCTGGATTATAGTGATAGATTATGATTGGTCCTATCTCAAGAATCTCCCTTATCCTGTTGCTGACGACTCCCATGTCGAGAGACCAATTGGCGTACTCGTCGATAGAGAACTTGGGCATATCATGATTCATCCCAGATGGGTTATCCATGCTTACGTGAGTTTGAAGATTATGAGTTTTAAAAGCGGATTTTTCAAGATCAGTTCAAGTGACCACAAATATTCTTCCTCAAGAATCAATTATATTCAAAGCCAGTGGTCGGAAGAACCACTGCTCTGATACCACTTGTAGGTCCCAAACGGGTTTTGTGAGGGTAGAAGTCTAGAAGGGAGGGGTGAATAAACTTCTAAAACTTTTTGTGAGATCAGGTGTGGAGAACCAGGTAAGCCTGATCAGAGTGCAAGTGAAGCAATACGGGCTGATATTCGACTTACTGATAGCTTGGAAGCAGATCAGTTTGGCATCTATCATCTAAACTGTTTGTGCGGAAGATAAGTTAACCCATGTGAAAAACCAGTTTGCTCAAACCAGATTCTGAGTAATCTATTTTAGATCAGATGACAAAGGTGTAAAACTGATTAGATCAGTTGCTTGGTGCAAATCTGATCCAGACTCAGAACATCGTGGAATATAAAGCAGGTAGTGTGCTAAGAGTGTAAAGCAGATAAATCACACAAGATTTATAGTGGTTTGTACAACTCGTCCTACGTCCACTATTCCCTACCAGCAGGGGCATTCACTTAACCAATATGGACTTAGTTTAATGTGTTAGTCTAACACAATACAACAAATGTTTCAAGAGTTCTCACTCAACAATCCCAGAAATCAGAAACTAGAAACCCTAGTCTGAAATCTTGCTTAACAACTTAACCTAACTTTGTGGGTTTTGGTATAAGATTTGTATGTTCCAACATGAATTCTATCCTAGTATTTGAGTAGCCTAAAGCTAGAGGATAAGAATTCTATGCTAAGAATTGTATGTAATGAACACTTAGAATAAATCTTGAGTTATGTTCTTCGTGCGGAAATCTTGCTTGAGTTTGAGCTTGTATAATTTCCGTAACCTTACTATGAAGGTTGATCCCATATTTATAGGCATGAAATCGAACTAACCGTTGGAGAACAATTTGAATTTCGGTCTATTTAAGTTAGGTTTGCAGGCTTCATTTGACGTGCTCAGAGGCGGCATGGCCGAAAGCATATAAGTTTGTCCTTTGTAGCCGTTGGACTCTGAACGCTAGTCCTACACTTGTCAGTTCCGTACGTGCGTGTCTTCTTCTCATTGGTTCACAAGTACACAAGTTCGGCACTTGATTTACTAACAAGATTGACATTCTTCTTGTCTGATTGACTTTGACTCGTACTAGATAACTTGATGTAGTCACGTGTTGGATCTGACCAAATCAGATAAAGACTGATCTGTCTACCTGGTATGAATCTTCTGATGTAAGTTGTCTTAGCACAACTTACTGATTCTTCTTCGTGTTATCTGATGTAGGTCTTCTGGTCTTGATGTCTTCTGATCTTCAGCCCTTCTGGTCATCTGATCTTCAGCTTATCTGATCTTCTGACCTTCAGCTTATCTGATCTTCAAGACTTCGGCTTATCTGATCTCCAGAACTTCAGCTTATCTGATCTTCAGAACTAAGCTTATACATATTGAGTTCTCCCTCAATATGTGACCTATCTATTACATCAGCTGTCTATACAACTCAGCTGGTCATCCTATCTAATATCTAATTCATCATTCAGCTAACAGGTCTGACTGGTCCTATTACAATTTGTTTTGGAACTTTTATCGAAACTACAAATATCCCAACACCACCTCATACATTTATCCAACATCGAAAGTGTTGGAAGAAAATGTGAGAGGAAATATTATAAAAGGGGTGAAGGTGAACCTTGCTTCATAATATCCCACCTCATACATTTATTCCACATCGAAAGTGTTGGAAGAAAATGTGAGAGAAAATATTATAAAAGGGTTATCCCACCTCATACATTTATCCTACATCAAAAGTGTTGGAGGAAAATGTGAGAGAAAGTATTTTAAAATATTAAAAAAAAAAAGAAAAAAAGAAAGAAAGAGGGGAAACTGATTTTTCCGGTTCGGCGATTTTGCCGGTTTTTTCTAGTTTTGATCGGTTTAAACCGGTTCTCCTCAAAAGTGATTCTTAGGTGTCTTTTCAACCGGTTTTCCGGCTGGTTACCGGTTCAACCAGACGGTTCGAACCGGTTATGAAAACACTGCTCTTAAAAACTCCAAAAAAAATTTGGGATATCCCAACTTATTTTATTAAAATCTTATAAATTATACTTCATCCCACCACATCGACGACCCTCGTTTGGCTTAGTATAGTTCGACCTGGGTCCAACTTGATACAACCTGAACCCTATCCAATCCGAACCCAGCCATCTCAACATACAAAAAAAAATCATTATTTTATATTAAATTAGAAAAAAAAAATTATCGAAGAAATTGTAAGCTTTATTACCCTAACACTTTAACAACTTATAAATTACTTATAAATTACGTTTTATAAGCTCTTAGAACAACTTATAATATGTTTAAAATAAGTTTAGCCATATAGACCCTAATTCTTCTCGGAGGTCAGATCTTAAAGTGGAGTTGATTTCTTGTGTAATATTGTACATGCAATATATATTACTTTTTTTGGAAACAACAAGATTGCTAGGTTTGCGGGTTAGCTTGAAGTGGGGAAGGAAATCACGGTCAGATTCGCTCGAGCCCTAGTGGATGCTGACAAACAGTGTTTTGGCGTGGGGGGAGTAGCGACTCTTGTGTACTCGACATAAAACTTGTTGGCCAAATCCTCCAAAGTCATGATCGAGCCACTAGGCAAAGAGTACAACCAATCATGACCTCAGTCCCCCAAGATTAGGGGGAATCTACAACACGTGTCGTTTTAATGGCTCTGGCATTGTTAATCTAGCTAGTGTAATTCTACACATATATCTGCGAGTTGATGGCCCCATCATACAGGGGGATATTTGGGAGCTTGACTTCTAGTTGGTCTAGTTTGTTAGAATGATGTAAGAAACGACGTGCCAAGGCTACTCAGTCCTGACCCGGATAATGGCCCCAATTGTAGGCTCTTGATCACCTCCTAGTTTGTCTATGTTGCTGCTCGCCACACTCGGAATGGCGAGATGAGTTGGGGGCAACACTTGAGGCTAGAGGTCTTTGTGGCCCAGTATGTCGTGAATCAATTGGTGGCGCACAGGGTTAGCTTGGACCTCGAGGCAGTGATGGATGGTGTTGGTCCCTAATAGCCCAATTTAAAACTCGTAAAATCTCAATGGGAGGTGACTTTAAATTTTTTACGAATGTGTTATGCAGATTTGCTAAAGTATGTATGGCAGTTAGCAACTAATTTTTTGTCTCAAGAAAGGGTTTGGGTTTGGTGTTATTTCCAACTAGGTGAGATTTTCCCTTACATTGTTTTAGCCTTTAAGCTAAGGTTGGAAAAATCTCACTAAGCTTAGGATATAGCATTTATGCTTAGATATAATGAAGAACACTCTTGGGTAAATTTGGATATTTAATGCTTTGTGTTCTTGAATGGAGATGCTTGAATATTTGGCTTTAATCTTCACTTTGTAGCATCCTCCATTATTTTCTTTTGAAGATAGTCCAATGTATTTATAGTGTTGATTTGAATATTACCGTTGGAGAGTAATATTCATATCCATACTAATAAACTTCCAGCTTTTCTTTGTCCTTTTGCACTTTTCCTAGCAGCTTTATGTCACATCAATATGTGTGTTGTCATCTTCTCATTAGCTTGACTTTTTTGTGTGTCTAATCGGATCGATTTCATTTCGCTTTGATTCTTTGTTCATCTCTTACGATTAAGTCGCTTTGATCGATCGGCTCACGATCCGATCCGACCAGACAAATCAGATCGTCAAGATCAGATTCGAATCGACCTTGATCAAGATTCGACAAAGATCGTAGATCATCTGATCTGATCTCGACAAAGATCAACATCGCATCTAGACTGCATCTGGACTAGAGATGTTAATCCGGGCCGGGCTAAATGGACCGGCCCATTTAAACCTATTATATGCAGGGTTAGGGCTTTGCAATGGTAGGCCCGTTTAAAATCGGGCCTTTTTGGCCCGGACCGATTAGCTCGCGGGCTAACGGACTAGCCCACTGGTTAATCGGGTCAGCTCGATTGGCCCGTTTTGTGTTATGTTAATATATATAATATAATTTTCTCTATAATTTTATAAGTTAGTCCAAAATTAATACCAAGTCATGAGTAATTTATAAAGGTAGGATCTTAGAGATGTGACAATAATTCCAAGATTAATACCAAATCATGACTAATTTATTTAACTCTAAACGAAAAAGGTCAAGTTAGTCTTTACCTTCATCTTTTTATTGCTCTGTTCCTATAAATTGTGTTTGAACTTATGACTTATGATCAAGATGTTGAAGTATCAACTATCATCTGTTGTTTAATTTTGGAGAATTGGAGTATCAACTATCATCTAAATGTTCTATTACACGCCATGTTTTGTTTTTTCAAAGATGCAGTATAGAACCTTTTTTTAAGAGAGGACAATGTGTGATATATATAATTTTTCAAAATTTATTAGGAGCCCATTAGGTGGCCCATTTAGCCCGTAACCCGCTAGGGTTAGGGTTTGGTCTCAACTATTAGTGGCCCGTTTAAATTAACTGGTTAAGGCTCGAGACCATTTAGCCCATGACCCTATAGGGCTGGCCCTAATGGGTTAGGGCCAACCCGTTTAACATCTCTAATTTGGATTTGATCTCGATCATCGACCTTTGCGACATCGGTCGGTCACCGCGAATTAACACGACATTAGGTCGGTTGCCGATCGGCAAAGACAACATCGTGGCAACCAGATCAGCAAAGACGCAGATCGCAAGATGACATTAGGTCATCTCAGATCAGCAAAGACGACATCGAAAACAGAAGATCAGCAAAGATAGATATCGTCACCAGATCGTAAAGACGACATCCGGCAAAGACGACATCAGTAAAGACGACATCGTCACCAGATCGTAAAGACGCATCATGCAAAGACGACATCAGCAAAGACGACATCAGTCACCAATCGAGCAAAGACGACATCAGCAAAGACACCGGGTGATACACACTTGCTGATCCGCACGCTTACCCGATTACCGTATGCTTCCCGACAAAATCCAAGACGACAAATCATTAGTCTCTTCTTATCTTGATGAGTTTCCCCTCAACTTGTTACCTGTAAAATAAAACTAAGTCTAGAAACACAAGCTTTTTATACAACTTAGCTTGTCCTATTACAAGGTGTTTTGGCATAATAATCAAAACTAAAATTATCCCAACAGATGGACCTGCGGGCGTCCTCGGTCTCCGTACGCCAGTGAGCCTCCTAGGGTTGAGTGGGCTGCTTGTTACGTCATTGTGCAGGGACGAGGCCATCGAGAGGCTCGGAGGGGAGATCGTGAAACTCTTGATGTGTGATCCCCCAAATAGCGCTATTTGCATGACCATGTGCCCAAGAAAGGTTGGATAAGGACTGTGTCGGCGTCCTTTCCTTCCTAATTGTAAGAGGGCTAACTGGCGAGAGCCCCCGTAGTGGACTCAAAGTCATAGGTTGGTCGCAGCTTTTGCTTGCTCCTTCATCTTGTTTGTCAACCAATTTGTCTTCTGTTCTTACACTTTGCTTGTGGGGTCATAGGTCGCTGATCCTTTTGGTGATGGGCACGCTTAATGCGGTCCTCCAAGGCTTACTTCGCTTACCTCAACTCTTCAATGTTCTCACTGGGCTGAACAAGGATCCCATGTACGACCTTTGTGTTGGCCCCCTAACTGTGGTTGGCACCCTGTAAATGAGCCGTAATGGGGGAAGGCCTCCTAGTACCACTTCGGTATTAAGACACAAGATCAACACCATAATTCAAGGATGGAATTGAAGACATATTGTTGGGAGATGAATTTAATAAAGATTTTGATTAGATCCCAAAACCCCTGAGTATGACATGTTTCAGAACGATCTTGATAGTATAGGATCAGGTTTCAAATTATCAGGACGGTCTGCACCATGTATAGTCAGCAGACATAGTTCAGGTTAAGAATAAGTTTCAATGTTTTATCTGAAGATCACAGAAGTATCCTGAAGACTAAACTATACTGAAGACCTAAACCATACTAAAGGATCAGTATATCCTGAAGACTTGCAGAACCTGAAGACTTGAAGAACCTGAAGATCATAAGAACCTGAAGATCAGGAGAATCTGAAGATCAGAAGATCCTGAAGACTCTTATGTACTGAATCAACGGAACCTGAACAAGTCACTCCGAGTGTAAATAGTGTTTGTTCATTCTAAGTACATGCAAAGAGAATGTTATACATTCGTGAACACTAAGGAAAGTATCAACTCAGTATTGGTTGACTAAAAGAGTCATTTTTGTTGTCTCTGTTCAAAGGAAGATGTCGACCAATGAGGGACATTTCTCTGAAGAATGTCAGCAGAGATATTTGTCTTGTTCACAGAAATTGGGGATTGGCTGCTTGTCTGAATATTTCCTAAAGCATGCAAGGGCTCGTTCAAACCCTAATGAAGTTGTTCACCATATACTCAAAGAAGAAACCCGAGATGCTATCCCTCCAACGAATAGTTTTTCAAAGGAAGACTTCTTGAAGAGTTGCCTATAAATACCAGAGGCCTTGAACACTTCAAGGCTACGGGAAATCAAAGCAACTCCAGAGCTCATTTGTATTCAAGCATTCTTGTGAAGCACTCGAAACCCTTAGAATTTTCCAAGTGTTTCATCTTTGAAGAGAGCTCATTTACTAAGCCGAGATTCGAGATCTTATCCAAAACTTAGTTTGAGATATCCTAACCTTTTACTTATGTTCTCATTGTAAAAGGATATCTCACCTTAGTTGGAAACCAACCAAAACCCAAACCCTTTGTTTAGGTAGTTTGTGTGTGTAGAAGTTGGAAGTGAGAGTTGTAAAGAGTAAGTAAGCTGTTGTGTTCAGTCTGAAAACTCTAGAGAAGAAATTAGTAAGCTGATTGTTCAGTCTGAATGCTTGTGTGTGTTAAGTTAGTAAGCTGCACTAGTTCAGCCTGAAAGCTCGTAGTAGAAAGTTAGTAAGCTGCTGAGTTCAGTCTTAAAGCTTGAGGTAGTCGAACTAGTGTAATAAGGCATTTCTCTGAAGTCAGAGAGAGTGGACGTAGGAGCTTGAGCCTCTGAACCACTATAACTTGCTGTGTTATTTGCTTTCTACTTTGCTTTTGTACCGGTTGCATATTTCACTGAAAGCATTTATGATATTCAGTTGGAATCAATCCACTGAACTTGCATTAACCTAATCACAGCCTTAACCACTATTTCATTAAGGAAAGATTTTCAGCAAAGTAAAACGAGTATAAACTTAGGGCCTACACTTTCCGCACTCTAGATAAGCTATTATAGATAGTTATCAAACTGATAAACTCTCCTGAGTAGTCAGTTTGGACTCTGTTGTAGAAACTCAGAATCAATTGAGCTAATCTGAAGTCTCTAAAAGTTGCTCAGTGTTATTGTCTCAGTAGACTTTGACTCAGGGCCATTTGTGCTTCTCAGGACTAAAACTCGGGATAACCTGACTCAGTGATTTCAGTAAAGTTTTAAAAGTTGAAAAATCACTATATACGTGTATTCCCCCCCTTCCCCCATACACGTGTGAGACTCGTTTACACCGGGACCAACAAGTGGTATCAGAGCAGTGGTTCTAACTAACCACTTGCTTTGGTAGCCATAGTCTTGTTTACTTAGAGACTTGGTGGTCTACTGAATAGATCTTACTGCTGATATCTTACAAGGCTATTTCATCATGCCTTCTAAGATCTTACTACCTATGTTCTCAGTTGAGAACTATGATCTATGGAGATTGAGAATGCAGGCACACTTGTACTCAAAACATGAGAGAATGTGGAGAGTTGTGTCTCAAGGACCTTTTGAGTTTAAGGTTTTTACTGATGCTGAAAAAGATGATCCAAGGGATGAATTTCCCAAAACTGATGACCAACTTACTCCTGAGGAGAGAAAATTGGTTAACTTGGATTATATTTCTAAAGATACTCTATATAACTCTATTGATGATGGTGTTATGGGAATGATTTCTCACTGTGAAACTGCCAAAGACATTTGGGACACACTTGCTATAATGTGTCAAGACACTGATCATATCAAAGAAAACAAACTATATGTGGCTATTGCCAAATTTGATGGTTTTGAAATGGAAGATGGTGAATATATTGAAAGACTTGAAGTCAGATTCACTAGCATTATGAATGATCCGAGTGCTCTTGGAAAAAATTATCCCAACAGAGAAATTGCTCTGAAAATTCTTAGAGGACTGTCTAAAAAATAGGATATTCATGCTGTTGTGATTGAGAACACCAAAGATATTGCTTCTATGCCATATCAACAAGTTTTCTCTGAGTTGAAAGCATATGAGTTTGTAATTGATAAGAAAACTAAGAAAACTGACAGCAAAGATGATACTTCATCTAACAAAAATGTGGCTTTCAAAGCGCAAGGTAAAATCTATAATTCTAAAGAACCTGAGACCTCGTCTAACAAAGTGCAGGATGAAAAAGATGAGACAATTGCCCTAATGGAAAGAAGGTTTGAGAAAATGAACCACGGATTTGGAAAGTATAAGAGGTATTATAAAAATACCAGGTATAGGAACAAGATCAACTCAGAAGCGGAAGAAAAGTCTATTGAGAAGAAGAAAGACTACAAAGCTGAAGGATCCTCATCCAAAAAGAAGGACTATAAATCCAAAGAGGAAAATGATCAGGATGATGATACCAACAGATGCTACAACTGCAAGAAGATAGGTCATTTCCAGTATGACTGTCCTGAGTTGAGTTCCAAAGAAAGAAAGGATCGGTAAGCCAAAAGAGACAAGAAGTATTCCAGCAAGAAGGCAATGGTTACTGAAGAAAACATTCTGAGGAAGGATCCTGCTCTTCATAAGAAATGTTCTCAGACAGTGATAGTGATGATGTCTGCCTTGTTGCTATTGAGGAGGTAAATTCTTCTCTCTTTGTTGCTGCTCCTACACAAGCACCTGAGTTATCAAGTTCATCTGTAACCAGTAATTTTGACCTGATGGGTTCTTTTGAGAATCTGATGAAGGACTATTCTTTGTTACAAGAACTGTTCATAGAAACTCAAGAGCAGAATGAAGTGCTGACTGCTGAGAATCTAAAGTAGAATAGCTCTAATGCTGCTGAGATCACTTCTCTATTGATGGGAGTAACTGATGAACTTGATGTTCTGAAAGTACAACTCTTAGAGAAAGAGAAGGTGGTAGAGGCCCTGAAAGGAAAGTTTGAGAAATCCACTGAAGAAAATCAGCTTATCAGAACTGAGTTCAATGACCTCTTTGAGAAACATGAAACTCTAAAGAAAAGTGAGGATAGTTTGCAGAGAAAGTTAGCTCTATTGAATTCTGTATCTAAAGCAATAATTGAAATTCAGAGTTATCAAAGACCTGCAACTAAAAAACTAGATTAGGATATATTCCAGGGGGAACCTCACATGATCTTCTGAATGCTGCTTCTACAAGTGGCATAAGACTATCTTTGTTATACCGACGGTTCGTACTGCTCTTCTTATTGAAGAACAAACCCGTGTTTTGGACAAGGGTAAAGGATCTATGGTTTCAGAGAATCTGAGAGTTCAGGAAAGAAAGCCCAAACCTCAGGAAAAGACTAGAAAACCCATACAATCAGTAGGAAATCCTCAGGCAAGTACTTCAAAGCCTCAAGCTAAGAATACTAACCTGAAGAAATCTGCCCTGAACCATCAGAGGAATCATCAAAAGAGAAACACTCAGCAGAGAAATTCTCCGATGAGGAGACCAAGTCCTCAAGATACTGAAAGACCACAATTTCAGTACAGGCAACCTAAACCCCACTTGCCTTAGGGTAAAGGTTTCTTGAACCAAAGTCAGCAGAGACAAAGATCAGCTGCACCAAAGCCAAAGCAATGGAACAAAAGGCCTGAACCCAAGAAGAATTCAAAGGCTCATGCTCATGCTAAGGCTGACACTCATACACAAGATACTTCCAAGGCACCGAGGGTGGTGAATGTGTATGTAGATGTTTATAGAAGACAAATCAGCCACTCTAAAGTCATTACAGTTATCAGGCATATTTGGGTTCCAAAAGGTACAACTAACCTAGTAGGACCCTACACCAAATGGGTACCTAAGGCCTAATTTGTTTTGTAGGTGAAGGATAAGGGCACTAAGCTGAATGAAGACAACATAGCCCTGATGAGTGGAACTGAAGTTGCACCTACTGCATGGTACTTGGACAGTGGATGCTCAAGACACATGACAGGATACAAATATTTGCTCACTGACTATGTTGAACAGAAAGGTCCTCAGATAACATTTGGAGATAATTCCAAAGGACAGACAGAAGGATATGGAATTCTTTAAATTGATACTATTCATATCCATGATGTTTCATATGTGTCTGGTTTAAAACATAACTTGCTTCCTATCAGTCAATTCTGTGATAAAGGATTCAGTGTTGAATTCTCAAAGAACTTGTGTTATGTGAAAGATAATGTTTCACAACAAGTATTACTGACTGGTACTAGAAAAGAAAATATGTACCTTGCTGATTGGAGACTTACTCATATGGATACATGCTTAATGGCCAAGAAGGCTACTGAAACCAGTTGGTTATGGCACAAAAGATTGAACCATTTGAACTTCAAAACACTGAACAAAGTTGCAAGATTAGCACTTGTGAGGGGGTTACCTAAAGAAGTGTTCAGTAAAGATCATGTTTATGATGCTGGTCCAGGAACACCTGTGAGTACTAATGGCAGGAAATATACACTGGTAGTAGTTGATGACTACTCAAGATATACATGGGTCATTTTCTTACTTAGTAAGAAAGAAACTCGAACAAATCGCGCGAGAATTCTTGAAAAAGACTTCGATCTTGAAAATAATCTAAGTGTGGTTAAAATCAGATCAGATAAAGGCACTGAATTTGTCAACCATATTATATCTGATTATTGTGCAGCAAATGGAATAACTCATGAAACATCAGCTGCAAGGACCCCACAACAAAATGGTGTTGCAGAAAGAAGAAATAGGACCACGAAAAGAAGTTCGCAAGAACAATGATTCTTTGAAGTGACATTCCTAAGAGATTTTGGACTGAGGCAGCCAACATTGCATGCTACTCTCAGAACAGATCCATGCTGACCAAGAATCAAGGAAAAACTCCATATGAACTGTGGATTAAAGGAAGCCTCTTCTTTCTTTCTTTCGCGTGTTTGGTTGCAAGTGTTTCATACACAATAATGGTAAAGATCAGTTGAAAACTTTTGATAGCAAAGCTGATGAAAGGATATTCTTAGGATATTCTAAAATTAGTAAAGCCTTCAGAGTTTACAACTATAGGACTCTTATTGTGGAAGAAACACCTCATGTTTTTTTTGATGAATCTACTTGTGTTCATAAGAAACAGGAAGTTGATTCAGGAGACTTGACAAAGAGGATCACCAGACTTATCCTGAAGAAGAATGTCAAAACATCATCCGAAAAGAAGCCTCGAAAATGAATGAAGTGAAGTCAATCACTTCATTCGGGATGAAAATACTCATTTGGTGGTACTTTCGGGATGATAGTTCTCCACTGAAGGAAAGCCAACACAGTGAATCTGACCAATCTGAACAAACACCAGTTCAGACTCAGTTATGTAATGCCGATGAGGATGTGGTCACAGCTGAGGCAAACTCTGAATCTATCAAAATCAAGGGGGAACAAATGTCCCTGACAATGTTCAAAATGAAATATCCCCTGAGGAAGATGATTCACTTTTTCCTTTTGTGTTGTTCTCTGAGTTTAATGAATTACCTGAACCTAACATTTCTGATGTTGAGGATAATACTGAAGGGGGAACATCCAAGAGAACATGGTTAGATAGTCATCCTACAAGTCAGATTGTTGGAGAATTATCTGAAGGAGTTAAAATAAGAAGGTTCCATGGAGAAAGTGTTTTGTTATGCTGCTTCATATCTAAAAAAGAACCTATTGAGATTGAGGAAGCTCTTCAAGATTCCTTCTGGATCATGGCTATGCAAGAAGAGCTAAATCAGTTTGCTAGGAATGAAGTTTACAATGTGATTGGAACTAAGTGGGTATTCAAGAATAAAAGAGATGAGAATAATGTCATTGTAAGAAACAAGGCAAGGCTAGTTGTACAAGGTTATTCCCAAGAAGAAGGCTTGAATTATGATGAAACCTTTGCACCAGTTGCAAGACTAGAAGCCATTAGATTGTTTCTTGCATATGCTGCTCACATGAAATTTAAGGTATATCAGATGGATGTGAAAAGTGCATTTCTGAATGGTATGCTTAAAGAAGAGGTTTATGTGGAACAACCTCCTGGCTTCTGCAAGAATGACCAAGTTTACAGGCTCAGGAAAGCCTTGTATGGTCTGAAGCAAGCACCCAGAGCATGGTATGATTGTTGGGAGATGAATTTAAATAAAGATTTTGATTAGATCCCAAAATCCCTGAGTATGACATGTTTCAGGATAATCTTGATAGTATAGGGTCAGGTTTCAATTTATCAGGATGGTTCTTTTGGTTGTCTAAAAGATCAGAAGTATCCTGAACACCAAGCTATACTGAAGAACTAAAATGTACTGAAGGATCAGTATAAACTTGAAGATCAGTATAAATCTAAAGATCAGTATAAACCTGAAGAACAGTATAAACCTGAAGATCAATATAAACCTGAAGATCAGTATAAACCTGAAGATCAGTATAAACCTAAAAATCAGTATAAACCTGAAGATCAGTATAAACTTGAAGATCAGTATAAACCTGAAGATTAGAAGACCCTGAAGATTAAGAAGACCCTGAAGATCAGAAGAACCTGAAGACTCTTTTGTACTGAAGTAACAAATCTTGAACATAACACTTAGAGATAAAATAGTGTTTGTTCATTCTGAGTACATGTAAAGAGAATGTTATACAATCGTGGACACTAAAGATAATATCAACTCAGTGTTGGTTGACTAAAAGAGCCATTTTTGTTGTCTCTGTTCAAAGGAAGAAATCGACCAATGAGGAGGCGACAACAGCGTACCTTCCTGACACTGAAAGTGACATTTGTCTGAAAAATGCCAGCATAGATATTTGTCTTGTTCACAGAAAATGGTGATTGGCTGCGTGTCTGGATATTTCCTAATACATACAATGGTACGTTCAAACCCTAATGTTGCCGTTCATCATATACTCAAAGAAGAAACCCTAGATGCTATCTCTCCAATGGATGGTTTTCAAAGGACTTCTTAAAAGAGTTTCCTATAAATACCAGAGGTCTTGAACACTTCAAGACACGGGAAATAAAAGCAACTCAAGAGCTCATACGTATTCAAGCATTATTGTGAAACACTCGAAACCCCTTGAATTTCCCAAGTGTTTCATCATAGAAGAGAGCTCATTACTAAGCCTAGAATTAAGTTCTTACCCAAAGCTTAGTTTTAGAGATATCCATAGCCTTTTTACTTGTGTTCTTTTTGTAAAAGGATATCTTACCCTAGTTGGAAACCAACTAAACTCCAAACCCTTTGATTAAGTAGTTTGTGTGTGTAGTAGTTGGAAGAGAGAAGAGTTGTAAAGAGTTAGTAAGCTGCTGTGTTCAGTCTGAAAGCTTGTGTGTGTTTTGAGTTAGTAGACTGTAGGAGTTTAGTCTGAAAGCTCGTAGGTGATAAGTTAGTAAGCTGCTAGGAGTTAGTCTGAAAGCTTGAGGTAGTAGAAGGAGTGAGTTAAGGAATTTCTCTGAAGATTAGAGAGAGTGGACGTAGGAGCTTAAGTCTCTGAACCACTATAACTTGCTGTGTTGTTTTTGCTTTCTGCTTTGCATTGTTATCTGTTGCATATTTTACTGAAAGAATATCTGATATTCAGTTGGAATCAATCCACTGAACTTGCATTAATTTGAATCATAGCCTTAACCACTGATTTCTTAAAGGAAATATTTTTAGCATACTAAAAACGAGTATAAACTTAGGACCTTCACATTCCGCACTCTAGATTAGCTAGTCTAGATAGTAGTCAAACTGATAAATTCTTCTGAGTAGTCAGTAAGATTATTATCTACTCCAAGCTTACTTGGACTTTATAGATTCTCAAAGATCAGTTGAGTTAATTTGAAGTTTCTGAAAGCCGCTCAGGGTTATTTGTCTCAGTAGACTCTTGACTCAGGGAAATTTGTGCTTCAAAGACTTGAATCTCGTGACAACTTTGACTCACTGATCTCAGTTAAGTTTTAAAAGTTGAAAAATCACCTTACACGTGTATTCCCCCCCATACACGTGTGATACTCGTTTACACCGTGACCAACAATGATATCAGAGCAGTGGTTCTAACTGACCACTTGCTTTGGTAGCCATAGTCTTGTTTACTTAGAGAGTTTGGTGGTCTACTGAATAGATCTTACTGCTGATATCTTACAAGGCTATTTCATCATGCCTTCTAAGAAACTACCTATGTTCTCAGTTGAGAATTATGATCTATGGAGATTGAGAATGCAGGCACACTTGTAATCAAAACATGAGAGAATGTGGAGAGTTGTGTCTCAAGGACCTTTTGAATACAAGGTTGTTAATCCTAGATCTACTGATGCTGAAAAAGATGATCCAAGGGATGAATTTCCCAAAACTGATGACCAACTTACTCCTGAGGAGAGAAAATTGGTTAACCTGGATTATATTGCTAAAGATACTCTTTATAGCACTATTGATGATGGTGTTATGGGAATGATTTCTCACTGTGAAACCGCAAAAGATATTTGGGACACACTTGCTATAATGTGTCAAGGCACTGATCATATCAAGGAAAACAAACTATCTGTGGCTATTGCCAAATTTGATGGTTTTGAAATGGAAGATGGTGAATCTACTGAAAGACTTGAAAATATTCACTAGTATTATGAATGATCTGAGTGCTCTTGGAAAAAGATATCCCAAAAGAGAAATTGCACTGAAAATACTTAGAGGACTATCTAAGAAATGGGATATTCATGCTGTTGTGATTGAGAACACCAAAGATATTGCTTCTATGTCATATCAACAAGTTTTCTCTGAACTAAAAGCATACGAGTTTGTGATTGATAAGAAAATAAAAAAATCTGACAGCAAAGATGATACTTCATCTAAGAATGTGGCTTTCAAAGCATAAGGAAAAATTTGTAACTCTAAAGAACCTGAAATCTCATCTAACAAAATGCATGATGATAAGGATGAGAAAATTGCTCTGATGGCAAGAAGGTTTGAGAAAATGAACCACAAATTTGGAAAATGTAAGAGGTATTATAATAATACCATGTACAGGAACAGGAACAACTCAGAAACTGAAGAAAAGTCTATTGATAAGAAGAAAGACTACAAAGCTGAAGGATCTTCATCCAAGAAAAAGGACTACAAATCCAAAGAGGAAAATAATCAGGATGATGATACCAACAAATGCTACAACTGCCAGAAGAAAGGTCATTTCCTGTATGACTGTCCTGAGTTGAGTTCCAAGGAAAGAAAGGACCGGCAAACCAAGAGAGACAAGAAGTATTCCAGCAAGAAGGATCTAGATCTTCAGAAGAAATGTTCTCAGATAGTGATAGTGATGATGTCTGCCTTGTTGCTATTAAGGAGGTAAATTCTTCTATCTCTGTTGCTGCTCCTACACAAGCACCTGAGTTATCAAGTTCATCTGTAACCAATAATTTTGACCTGATGGGTTCTTTTGAGAATCTGATGAAGGACTATTCTGTGTTACAAGAACTGTTCATAGAAACTCAAGAGCAGAATGAAGTGCTGACTGCTGAGAATCTAAAATGGAAAAACTCTAATACTGCTGAGATCACTTTTCAATTGATGGGAGTAACTGATGAACTTGATGTTCTGAAAGTACAACTCTCATAGAAAGAGAAGGTGATATAGGCCCTGAAAGGAAAGTTAGAGAAATCCACTAAAGAGAATCAGCTTATCAGAACTGAGTTCAATGACCTCTTTGAGTAACATGAAACTCTATAGAAGAGTGAGGATAGTTTGCAGAAAAAGTTAGCTATATTGAATTCTGCATCTAAAGCAATAGATGAAATTCAGAGTTATCAAAGACCTGCAACTATAAAGACTGGATTTGGATATATTCCAGGGGGAACCTCACATGATCTTCTGAATACTACTTCTACAAGTGGCACTAAGACTGTCTTTGTTAAACCGGCGGTTCGTACTGACCTTTTTATTGAAGAACAACCCCGTGTTTTAGACAAGGGTAAATGACCTATGGTTTCAGAGAATCTGAGAGTTTAGGAAAGAAAGCCCAGACCTCAAGAAAAGGCTAGAAAACCTGTACAATCAGTAGGAAATCCTCAGGCCAGTACTTCAAAGTCTCAGGCTAAGAATACTAACCTGAAGAAATCTGCCCTGAACCATCAGAGGAATCCTCAGAAGAGAAATACTCAGCAAAGAAATTCTCAGATGAGGAGACCAAGTCCTCAGGATACTGAAAGACCACAATTTCAGTACAGGCAACCTAAACCCCACTTGCCTAACCGTAAAGGTTTCCAAAACCCAAGTCAGCAGAGACTGAGATCAGCTACACCAAAGCCAAAGCAATGGAACAAAAGGCCAGAACCCAAGAAAAATTCAAAGGCTCATGTTCATGCTAAAGCTAACACTCATACACATGATACTTCCAAGGCACCTAGGGTGGTGAATGTGTATGTAGATGTTTATGGAAGACAAATTAGCCACTCTAAAGTCATTAGAGTTATCAGGCAGATTTGGGTTCCAAAAGGTACAGCTAACATGGTAGGACCCTACACCAAATGGGTACCTAAGGCCTAATTTGTTTTGTAGGAGAAGGATAAGGGCACTAAGCTTAATGAAGACAACATAGCCCTGATGAGTGGAACTGAAGTTGCACCTGTTGAATGGTACTTGGACAGTGGATGCTTAAGACACGTGTCAGGATACAAAAATTTGCTCACTGACTATGTTGAACAAAAAGGCCCTCAGATAAATTTTGGAGATAATTCCAAAGGACAAACAAAAGGATATGGAACTCTTGAAATTGATACTATTCATATCCATGGTGTGTCATATGTGTCTGGTTTAAAGCATAACCTGCTTTCTATCAGTCAATTTTGTGATAAAGGATTCAGTGTTGAATTCTCAAAGAACTTGTGATATGTGAAAGATAATGTTTCACAACAAGTATTACTGACTGGTACTAGAAAAGGAAATGTGTATCTTGCTGATTGGAGACTCACTCCTATGGATACATGTTTAATGGCCAAAAAGACTACTGAAACCAGTTGGTTATGGCACAAAAGACTGAATCACTTGAACTTCAAAACCCTGAACAAACTTGCAAGATTAGCACTTGTGAGAGGGTTACCAATGAAGTGTTCAGTAAAGATCATGTTTGTGATGCTTGCCAGAAAGGCAAATAGATTAGAGCATCATTCAAAAGCAAAGTAGAAGTGTCTACTGATAATACTTCAATTGTTGCATATGGATCTCTTTGGTCCAGTAACACCTGTGAGTACTAATGGCAGAAAATATACACTGGTAGTAGTTGATGACTACTCAAGATATACATGGGTCATTTTCTTACTCAGTAAGAAAGAAACTCAGACCAAACTGCCAGACTACTGAAAAGACTCAGTACTGAAAAGAATTTGAGTGTGATCAAAATAAGATCAGATAAAGGCACTGAATTTATCAACCATATTATATCTGATTATTGTGCAGCAAATGGAATAACTCATGAAACATCAGCTGCAAGGACCCCACAACAAAATGGTGTTGCTGAAAGGAGAAATAGGACACTGAAAGAAGCTGCAAGAACAATGATTGCTGAAGCTGACATTCCTAAGAGGTTTTGGGCTGAGGCAGTCAACACTGCATGCTACTCTCAGAACAGATCCATGCTGACCAAGAATCAAGGGAAAACTCCATATGAACTATGGAATGAAATGAAGCCTCTTGTTTCTTTCTTTTGTGTGTTTGGCTGTAAGTGTTTCATACACAATAATGGTAAAGATCAGTTGAAAACATTTGATAGCAAAGCTGATGAAGGGATATTTTTAGGATATTCTGAAATTAGCAAAGCCTTCAGAGTTTACAACTGTAGGACTCTTATTGTGGAAGAAACACCTCATGTTGTATTTGATGAATCTACTTGTGTTCATAAGAAACAGGAAGTTGATTCAGGAGACCTGACTAAGAGGATCACCAGACTTAGCCTGAAAAAGAATGTAAAGCCATCACCTGAACCTGAAAAGAAGAAGTCAATCACTTACTATGAATGGAGTGAAACTGACTCAGAAGAAGAAGAGATTCAGAATGGAAATAATCAGGCTGGTGATACTCAGGACAAAAGTTCTCCACTGAAGGAAAGCCAACACACTGAAGCTGACCAATCTAAACAGACACCAGTTCAGACTCAGGTATGTAATGCCAATGAGGATGTGGTCACAGCTGAGGCAAACTCTGAATCTATCAACCAAGGGGGAACAAATGTCCCTGACAATGTTCAAAATGAAATATCCCCTGAGTAAGATAATTCACTCTTTCCGTTTGTGTTGTTCCCTGAGTTTAATGAATTACCTGAACCTAACATTTCTGATGTTGAGGACAATACTGAAGGGAGAACATCCAGAAGAACATGGTTAGATAATCATCCTACAGGTCAGATTGTTGGAGAATTATCTGAAGGAGTCAAAACAAGAAGGTTCCATGGAGAAAGTGCTTTGTTCTGCTGCTTCCTATCTGAGAAAGAACCTATTGAGATTGATGAAGCTCTACAGGATGCAAATTAGATTATGGCTATGCAAGAAGAGCTAAATCAGTTTGCTAGGAATGAAGTCTGGGAGTTAGTGGATAGACCTAAGAGGTACAATGTGATTGGAACTAAGTGGGTGTTCAAGAATAAAAGAGATGAGAATAATGTCATTGTAAGAAACAAGGCAAGGCTAGTTGCACAAGGTTATTCCCAAGAAGAAGGCTTGGATTATGATGAAACCTTTGCACCAGTTGCAAGACTAGAAGCCATTAGATTGTTTCTTGCATATGCTGTTCACATGAAATTTAAAGTATATCAGATGGATGTGAAAAGTGCATTTCTGAACGGTGTGCTTAAAGAAGAGGTTTATGTGGAACAACCTCCTGGCTTATGCAAAAATGACCAAGTTTACAGGCTCAGGAAAGCCTTGTATGGTCCGAAGCAAGCACCCAGAGCATGGTATGATACTCTATCTCAATTTCTTACTGATCATGGTTTTACCAAAGGTACTGTGGATGGAACCTTGTTCAGGACATAAGATGGGAAAGATATCTTACATGTTCAGATATATGTGAACGACATTATCTTTGGATCCCCAAATCATCAGTTGTGTGATAAGTTTTCTACACTGATGAAAGGCAAGTTTGAGATGTCAATGAGGGGGGAGATGAATTTCTTTCTAGGACTTCATGTGAAACAATCTAAAGAAGGAATTTTCTTCAACCAGGCAAAATATACAAGAGATCTGATTGCCAAGTATGGTATTCAGAATTGCAATGCAGTTAGAATTCCCATGAATACTAATTACAAGATGGATCCTGATGGCAAATCAGTTGATCATACTGTTTATAGAGGGATCATTGGATCATTGCTCTATGTCACAGCAAGTAGACCTGACATTACTTTTGATGTTGGGATATGTGCAAGGTACCAAGCTAATCCTAAGACTAGTCACATGGAAGCTGCCAAAAAGATACTAAGGTATCTAAAGGGCACAATGAATAAATGGTTATGGTATCCAGCTGATGATAACCTTGAATTAACTGGTTATTCAGATGCCGATTATGGTGGTTGCAGAATTGATAGGAAGTCCACTACAGGAACTTGTCAATTTCTTGGAAGCAAGCTGATATCCTGGTTTTCAAAGAAACAGACCTCAGTGGCAACTAGCACTACTGAAACTGAATACATGGCTGCAGGAAGTTGTTGTGCATAGATTCTTTGGCTAAGACAACAATTGAGAGATTGTAAGGTTATGGCCAATGAAGTTCCTATATTCTGTGACAACAACAGTGCAATTGCAATATCTCAAAATCCTGTATTGCACACTAGGTGTAAGCATGTGGATATCATGCATCATTTCATCAGAGATCATGTTGAAAATAAAGACATCAGGATGGAGAAAATTCATACTGATAAACAGAGAGCTGATATTCTTACTAAGCCTTTGGCTGAAACAAGATTTCAGGAACTATCAGTTGAATTGGGTATGTTGGACCCAGGTGAGTAATTTATCCTGAAGAATGATGGTCTTCAGATGCATGAAGTTTTTTTTTAGAAAAACTCAGGATAAAATTTACTCAGGATGGAAACTGAGAGTCAGGTTGAATTTTGCCAGGGTCAATGTTCAGTAAGGATTAAATATTTAATTAATCCTAAAGCACATTTGATGCATGCATTTACTCACTGGTATTTATTTCAGTCAGTAATCATTTGAAATAAATACAAGATACCTGAACTTTTAGCGGGAATGTCTGAAGAATTATTATTTTTCTAAGGTTTTGACAGAACACCAAGGGTTTACCTCGATTAAAGTGAAATATCATTTTGTAACCCTATTTTGCCGCCACTAAAATGCTTTACTGCTTATTTGCTATTAATAGCAAATAAATTTCTTGATTATTTCAAGCCCAGATTAAATCTTAACCGTTCTTTCTGATTTAATCTCAACCATTGATCACTCCTCTCAATCATATATATACTTCGTCCCCAAACACTTATCATACTTTACACTTTGCAAGAACTTTCAAAACGTTCTAACTATCCAAACTTCTCCAATACTCTAAACCTTCTCATATTCTAAAATCCTAATGGAGTATCCAAGCCACGGAATGATAAGGAATCTCGCCGAAACTGAGAAACCTTATTTCGAACATGTTGTAGAGATGGTACACTTGGGAAGATTAATCGGCAACAGACCAGAGTTGGAGTTGTCTCAAGAAGTTTTGCAGTTTACCATCAATCTTCAGATAGACACCAACGGTTCTCTGGTTTCACAACTGAGCTTTGGGACATTTGCAAAATCCAAAGCAGAGGTAGTTGTAAACAAAGAGGTACGGTTATCTCTAACCAATATTAATGATGTCTTTGAGTTAAATGATAAAGGAGAGGATCCTATGAGTTATATGATTGGAAGAGAACAGGAAATTTTGGATAGATTTTCCAGTTCTAAGGTCGAACTCAAAGGAGCATTGAACAAAAAGTGTTTAAAACCAGTCTATAGAGTCCTCATAGATATTGTTGCTAAATGTTTGATGAGCACATCTGGGAGTTTAGAGCAGGTTAGCAGAAATAAGTTGAGGTTAATGGCTGCTATTGAGGATTCTCCCTCTATAGATTTCAACTGGTTAAGTTTTCTGGTTCAATGCATACTGAGTCAGAATCGGAAGATTAAGTATAAGGATGGGACATTCACTCGAGCTGGGAATGTGTTGTTTGGCTCCAAGATAAGCTATTTGATGGAGACTTTTCCCAGGAAAGATATGTTCTTCTTGACAGGCATGAATTTCAATCGAAACAGGATCATGTTTCGCAAGCCTAAAATGCAGAAGAGAAGACATGTGGCTTCTCAAAGCACGAGCTCAACTGCTCAAGATGAGCCTGAGGAGCAGGCTGTCCCAGAAGAGCCTGAACATGAAACAGAGCAGATTGAAGTGGAAAGCTCTGCATCTGATCAGGATAGAATCCCTATTTCTGAAATCTCCAAGGGAAAGAAAGTGTCAAAGGAGGTGGAGAAAGAGCCTGAAAAGAGAAGGAAGACACTAGAACTCCTGAGAGTGAAACGGGAAACAGGAGAACAAAAGAAGGCTCAGGAAGAGCAAAGGAAAAAGAAGAGATTAAGGAAGATGAGTGATATTGCTGAAGGGGAGAAATCTCCACTGGATACCCTTGTGAAAGCAGTTTCACAAGCTACTGAGGCTGAGGCAGAGAAAATCCCTGAACAAGTGAGGGAAGAAGATGTATTCACTGAAGTCCTCAGTACCAGCATTGGAGATGATAGGATCATACAAGAGATCTTCACAGGTTCCCAACAACCTATTGAAGTTACCCAAATACAGATCCCAACCACACACCCCTCAGAGCCAAAAATTCCCACATCTTCAGAAGCACATTCTACTTCTGAAGAAGAATCACCCCTTCCTGAACTCAGGAGAGGTGAAGCTGAAGAAAAAGAATGGAGGTTGAAAGCTGAGAGATTCATTCTTGACCATTTCCCTATCCTAGCCAAATATCCTGAACTTCAGGATATGTTTATCAGGCTGAAAACTGCCATGCTAATAGTGAACCAAATCCTTGCCATGATGCTGAGAATTGGAAACTTCCGAGGGCAAGATTTCTGGGCTGAAGAAGTAGCTGAATTAGATGCATTTTCAGGCCTAGGAAGAAGAAGGCTGAGGATAAAAGCTGAAGAGTTTGAGTCACTTGTGGTGAAGAAAGTATCTGAGAGAGAAATTTCTGAGAAGTCCGAAAAACCTGCTGAGGCTCAGGACAAGGATCGCACTGATAAGGACCCTGCTGAGGGTAGTCAGAAGTCTGCTGAGGCTGGAGCATCTACTCAGGGTGAACAAACTCAGGATGTTCCTGAACATCAGGTGATTACATTTAAAGAAACCCCTCAGGAGCAAACTGAAAAGATTAATGAAGTCAGTGAAGTTGGACTTCAAACTGAAGCAGAGGAGATCCCAATCCCACAGCCTACTATTGATTTCACACCTATCTTAGAGAAGCTGACTACGTTTGAGCCAATGATTGGTCAAATGACAAAGCTCGAACCTCTAGTTGATGAAGTAACAAAGATAACTGCTGAACAAGCTTCTCATGGTGATCTCATCAAATCCATCAGCACATCCATGGTCACAGTTGATCAGGAAAACTCATTATCTATCACTTTTGATCATAAGTTTACTAAATTCAGTACAAAGATGGATGATGTGGCCAAAGGGATGAAGGAGGAAATGGAGAAGCAGTTTGACCTGAAGGCTAAGGTCCTTGAGGATTTGTTGAATTCAAAGGCTGAGGATATGATCAGGTCAGCTGTTGAGGAGATGAGCAACTCCTTGATGGAGAGGATGAAGGCAACCTATGGTGGTCTTGCTGAAGACACCAGCACTGGGCTAAACATGCTTCAAAGGATTCAGGATGAACACTTCCAAGTGGCTGCAGAAGTGAGGTCTATTGGCAGAGAACAACTCCACATGGATAGAATCTTATCTGAGCTGATTGCCAACTATGATGCCAAAAAGGGGGAAAGCTATGACAAGCTTGCTGCCCTGCCACCTCTGGAAAAACAATCTGAACAATTTCCTGCTGAGATCAATAGAGGAAAGAGGAAAGAAGCTGAAATTCTAATTCATCCTGATGCTGCCATGGAGGTTATTGCACAAAGGGCAAAGAGGCAAAGGGCACAGGAGTCTAGCAAGTAGGGAGAAGCTTATGGGATCCTGATACCTCTGAAGAAGCCTGCAATGTTGAAAAACCTCTCAAGTCTAAAGAGATGGCCAAGCCAAGTAAGCCTACTCAGAGAAAATGTGTTACTGAGTTTGAGGAAGATATTGAGGAGGTTGCACAGGAACTGGCTGGAAAAGATGTAGAGTCTGATGTGGATGACTTATTCAAAGAAGGTTTTGGAGAGTATGATGTCTCCACAAAAAGACTATACTGGGACTGGCACAATTCTATCAGGGCATTAGAGGCTGAAAAGAAAAGGAAGGCTGCAAGGAAGAGAAGAAGCCAAGAGGAAACTGGGAGGATTCTAGAGGATGATCTTAAGGAGAAGAGGTACCAAGCCAAGGAAGAGGCAGTGGCCCCACATCGACAAGTGGATGCCAATTGAAATTAATGATAAATGGGAAACGACCAAGAGGGAATTTGTGTTCAACAATGATGTTCTCCTGAATTGGTCTGAGCCCAATGCTAATAGAGATGAAGCAATTATTGCTTACCTGCTTCAAAACTATGCCGATGATTGCCAGAAATGGTTCAACATATTTGATACCTTGGGATACCAACCAAAAGCTCCTGGGAAGTTAAAATATTCTCCACCAAGATTCAGAAATTGTTTAGTTAACTATGATTTCATCGCAGATTTTGTTGATCAGGCAGAATATTTGGGCCTGACTGGGAATGATGCTGAGACATTGAAGAAGAGGGAAGAACTGAGGATCAGATACTTTGATCAGTTCAACCTGAAGCCTCCTGCGGATGAAATAGATTCTGAAGAAGATTAAAGTAAATCTTGGTTGTTTCTTTTTGTTATCAGTAGAATTATGAGAGAACCTTTTTGTAATATGTACCTTTGGTTCTTGTACTTTAATGAAAATCTACTGATTGTTGTTGATCAAAAAGATAATATCTCATTATCTTACTGATTGGTTGATGTTTGCCTTACCTGTTTTACTTGCTTTATAAATTTGAAACCTTAATAGATGTTAGGTTTATGTTTGTATGCAAACTTGTAACAAGATGGTTTTGGCATCATCAAAAAGGGGGAAATTGTTGGGAGATGAATTTAAATAAAGATTTTGATTAGATCCCAAAACCCCTGAGTATGACATGTTTCAGGATAATCTTGATAGTATAGGGTCAGGTTTCAATTTATCAGGATGGTCTACACCATGTATAGTCAGCATAAACCTGAAGATCAGTATAAACCTGAAGATCGATATAAACCTAAAGATCAGTATAAGAAAATAAGAAAACACAAGATCGAGATAAACTCAAGATCAAGATAAACACGAAGATTAGAAGACCCTTAAGATTAAGAAGACCCTGAAGATCAGAAGAACCTGAAGACTCTTTTGTACTGAAGTAACAGATCCTGAACATAACACTTAGAGATAAAATAGTGTTTGTTCATTCTGAGTACATGCAAAGATAATGTTATACTTTAGTGGACACTAAAGATAATATCAACTCAGTGTTGGTTAACTAAAAGAGCCGTTTTTGTTGTCTTTGTTCAAAGGAAGAAATCGACCAATGAGGAGGCGACAACAACGTACCTTCCTGACACTGAAAGTGACATTTGTCTGAAAAATGCCAGCATAGATATTTATCTTGTTCACAGAAAATGGTGATTGGCTGCGTGTCTGGATATTTCCTAATACATGCAAGGGTACGTTCAAACCCTAATGGAGTCGTTCATCATATACTCAAAGAAGAAACCCTAGATGCTATCTCTCCAATGGATAGTTTTCAAAGGATTTCTTCAAAGAGTTGCCTATAAATACCAGAGGTCTTGAACACTTCAAGACACGGGAAATAAAAGCAACTCAAGAGCTCATACGTATTCAAGCATTATTGTGAAGCACTCGAAACCCCTTGAATTTTCCAAGTGTTTCATCATAGAAGAGAGCTCATTACTAAGCCTAGAATTAAGTTCTTACCCAAAGCTTAGTCTTAGAGATATCCATAGCCTTTTTACTTGTGTTCTCTTTGTAAAAGGATATCTCACCCTAGTTGGAAACCAACCAAACCCCAAACCCTTTGATTAGGTAGTTTGTGTGTGTAGTAGTTGGAAGAGAGAAGAGTTGTAAAGAGTTAGTAAGCTGTTGTGTTCAGTCTTAAGACTCTAGAGAAGAAGTTAGTAAGCTGATTGTTCAGTCTGAAAGCTTGTGTGTGTTTTGAGTTAGTAGACTGCAGGAGTTCAGTCTAAAAGCTCATAGGTGACAAGTTAGTAAGCTGCTTGGAGTTAGTCTGAAAGCTTGAGGTAGTAGAAGGAGTGAGTTAAGGAATTTCTCTGAAGATTAGAGAGAGTGGACGTACGAGCTTGAGTCTCTGAACCACTATAACTTGCTGTGTTGTTTTTGCTTTCCTCTTTGCATTGTTATCTGTTGCATATTTTACTGAAAGCATATCTGATATTCAGTTGGAATCAATCCACTGAACTTGCATTAATTTGAATCATAGCCTTAACCACTGATTTCTTAAAGGAAATATTTTCAGCATACTAAAAACGAGTATAAACTTAGGACCTTCACATTCCGCACTCTAGATTAGTTAGTCTAGATAGTAGTCAAACTGATAAATTCTTCTGAGTAGTCAGTAAGATTATTATCTACTCCAAGCTTACTTGGACTCTGTAGATTCTCAAAGATTAGTTGAGTTAATTTGAAGTTTCTAAAAGCCGCTCAGGGTTATTTGTCTCAGTAGACTCTTGACTCAGGGCAATTTATGCTTCTCTGGACTGAATCTCAGGACAACCTGACTCACTGATCTCAGTTAAGTTTTAAAAGTTAAAAAATCACCTTACACGTGTATTCACCCCCATACAAGTGTGACACTCGTTTACACCGGGACCAACAATGATACTCTATCTCAATTTCTTACTGATCATGGTTTTATCAAAGGGACTGTGGATAGAACCTTGTTCAGAATATAATATGGGAAAGATATCTTACTTGTTCAGATATATGTGGATGACATTATCTTTGGATCCCCAAATCATCAGCCATGTGAGAAGTTTTCTACACTGATGAAAGGAAAGTTTGAGATGTCTATGATGGGGGAGATGAATTTCTTTCTAGGACTTCAGGTAAAACAATCTAAAGAAGGTATTTTCATCAATCAGGCAAAGTATACAAGAGATCTGATTGCCAAGTATGGTATTCAGAATTGCAATGCAGTTAGAATTCCCATGAATACTAACTACAAGATGGATCCTGATCCTGAAGGCAAGTCAGTTAACCATACTGATTATAGAGGGATCATTGGATCATTGCTCTATCTCACAACAAGTTGACGTGACATTACTTTTGCTGTTGGGATATGTGCAAGATACCAAGCTAATCCAAAGACTAGTCCCATGTAAGCTGCCAAAAAGATACTGAGATATCTAAAGGGCACAGTGAATAGAGGATTATGGTATCCAGCTTATGATAACCTTTAATTAACTGGTATTCAGATGCTGATTATGGTGGTTGCAGAATTGACAGGAAGTCCACTTCAGGAACTTGCCAATTTCTTGGAAGCAAACTGATATCCTGGTTTTCTAAGAAGTAAACCTCAGTAGCAACTAGTACTACTGAAGCTGAGTACATGGCTGCAGGAAGTTGTTGTGCACAGATTCTTTGGCTAAGGCAACAATTGAGAGATTATAAGGTTATGGCCAATGAAGTTCCTATATTCTGTGACAACAATAGTGCAATTGCAATATCACAAAATCCTGTACTGCACACTAGATGTAAGCATGTGGATATCAGGCACTATTTCATCAGAGACCATGTAGAGAAGAAAGACATCAAGATGGAGAAAATTCATACTGATTAACAGAGAGCTCATATTCTCACTAAGCCTTTGGCTGAGTCAAGATTTCAGGAACTATCAGTTGAATTAGGGATGTTGGATCCAGGTGAGTAATTCATCCTGAAGAGAGAAGTTCTTCAGATGCATGAAGTTTTTCAGTAAGAAAAACTCAGGACAAATAAACACTCAGAATGGAAACTGAGAATCAGTATGGTTTTGTCACAGTCAGTGTTCAGTAAGGCTTAAGTATTCAATTAATCCTGAAACATACTTGGCACATGCATTTACTAACAAGCATTTATTTCAGACAGTAATCATTTGAAATAAATACAAGAGACCTGAACTTTAAGCGAGAATGTTTGAAGAATTATTATTGGCTAAAGTTTTGGCAGAACACTAGGGGTTTACCTCGGTTAGAGTGATACATCATTTTGTCACCCTATTTTGCTGCCATTAAAAATGCTTTTCTGCTTATTTGCTATTAATAGCAAATAAATCTTGAGATTATTACAATCAATCTGAGCCGTTTATTCAGATTTAATCTCAACCATTAATCTATCATTCTGATCATATATATACCCCATTTTTTGTCAAACACTTATCATTTCACACTCTGCATCCCTGCATAAAATGTTCAAACTATCCAAACCCTCCGTATATTCTAAACCAAAATTCTTCAATGGAATTCCCAAGCTACAGAATGATAAGGAATCTCGCAGAATCGGAGAAACCTTATTTTGAGCATGTGGTGGAGATGGACGATAACAAAACCACACCGGTAGAGGAAGAAGCTCTCCATATGCTTCGACTAGCTCATTTGGGAAGATTGGTCGGAAAACAAACCATAGCTTGAGTTATCACAGGAGGTGCTGCAGTTCGAGATCAACCTGCGAGAAGACACCAATGGAGCCTTGGTCTCGCAAATCAGCTTTGACACTTATGCAAAATCCAAAGCAGAGGTTGTTACTGCGAAAGAAGTACGGTTATCTTTAACCAATATCAATGATGTATTTGAGTTGAATGATAGAGGTGACGATCCAACGGTGTATATGATTGGAAGAGAGCAGGAGATTTTAGATAGGTTTTCTATTTCAAAGGTCGAACTGAACGATGCTTTGAATAAGAAATGTCTAAAACATGTCTATCGAGTCCTTATTGATATTGTGGCGAAGTGCTTGATGAGCACTTCTGGGAGTTTAGAGCAGGTTAGCCGAAACAAGTTGTGGTTAATGGCTGCAATCGAGGATTCACCGTCAAGAGATTTCAATTGGTTGAAATTCTTGGTGAGCTGCATACTTAACCAGAATCAGAAGATTAAGTATGACAAAGGGACGTTCACTAAAGCTGGAAAGGTATTGTTTGCAACGAAGATAAGCTACCTTCTGGAAACCTTGCCGAGGAAGAATATGTTTTTCTTAACCGATTCTACTTTCAATCGGAACAGAATCATGTTTCGAAGGCCTAAGTCGCAGAAGAGGAGACGGGCGACTTCTCAGAGTACGAGTTCTACAGCTCAGGATGAACCTGAAGAGCAAGCTATCCAGGAAGAGCCTGAACAACAGACAGAGCAAGTTGAGGTTGAGAGCTCTGAATCAGATCAGGATAGGTTGACTATTGCTGATATCACCCGTACTAAAGGCAAAAGGGTGTCTGAGAAGGCCGCAGAGGAACCTGAGAAGAGGAGAAAGGCACTTGAGCTCCTGAAAGTGAAGAGGGAAACAGGTGAGAGGAAGAAGGCTCAAGATGAGTAAATGAAGTGGCTGAAGGGGAGAAATCTCCACTTGATACACTTGTGAAAGCCGTCTCACAAGCTGCTGAGGCTGAAGCTGCAAATATTCCTGAAGAAGATGTGTTTACTGAGGTTCTCAGCACAAGTATTGGAGATGATCGCATTACTAGAGATATTCACAGGTTCTCAAAAACCTGTTGAAGTAAGCCAAATATAGATCCCACTCATTCAACCCTCAGAGTAAAAAATTCCTATACCTTCAGAGGCTCATTCTACCTCTGAGGAAGAATCACCTGTTCCTGAACTTAGGAAAGGTGAAGCCGAAGAAAGGGAGTGGAAGTTGAAAGATGAGAGATTTGTGTTAGACAAATTCCCAATCCTTGCCAACTATCCTGACCTTCAGAATATATTTGTCAGACTAAAAATTGTCATGCTGATTGTAAATCAATCATTTGCCATGATGTTAAGAATAGGAAACTTCAGGGGAGAAGATTTCTGGGCTGAGGAAGTGGCTGAGCTTGATGCGTTTTCAGGTCTTGGAAAGAGGAGGCTAAGGATCAAAGCTGCTGAATTTGAGGAGCTTGTCCTAAAGAAGGTTGCTGAGAGACAACCTGTTAATCAGCCTGAAGGACCTTCCGAGGCTCAGGACAAAGACCGAACTGATCAGGACCCTGCTGAGGGTAGTCAGAAATTTGCTGAGGTTGGAGCATCTGCTCAGAGGGAACAAGCTCAGGATGTTCCTGAACTTCAGGTGACTCCATTTGAAGAGACCCCTCAGGAGCCTGTAGCAAAACCCACTGAAGCTATTGAAGTTGGGATTCAGATTTAAATAGAGGAAGAGATCCCTACCCCACAACCAACTGTTGATCTCACACCCATCATTGATAAATCAACCATGTTTAAGACAATGATTGATCAAATGGCGAAGCTTGAACCTTTGGTTGGTGAAGTATCAAAGCTTGCTAAGGAATAGGTTTCTCAGGGTGAATTCAACATGACACTTAGCACATCCATGGTTACACCTGCTCAGGTAAATCTACTATCTACCTTAATCGATAGTAAATTTACTGCTCTCAGTACGAAATTTGATTATGTGGCTAAGGAGATGAAGGATGAGATGGAGAGACAGTTTGATCTGAAATCAAAAGCTCTTGAGGATTTTCTGAAATCCAAGGTTGATGAGATGATCAGATCGACTGTGGATGAGATGAGAAACTCCTTGATGGAGAAAATTAAAAGCAACATATGGTGGTCTTGTTGAAGACACTAGCACCGGCCTGAATGTACTACAGAGGATTCAGGATGAGCATTTCCATGTGGCGGCAGAAGTAAGGTCCATTGGCAGGGAACAACTCCACATTGACAGAACCTTATCTGAGCTGATAGCCAATTATGATGCCAAAAAGGGGAAAAGCTATGACAAGCTTGCTGCCCTACCACCTCTGGAAAGGCAATCAGAACAATTTCCTACTGAGGTCCACAGAGGAAAGAGGAAAGAGGAAAGAGGCTGAAGTTCTGATTCACCCTGAGGCTGCTATGAAAGTAATTGAACAAAGGGTAAAGAGGCAGAGGACTCAGGAATCAAGTAAGCAAGGAGAAGCCCATGCCATATTAAACCCTCAGAACAAACCTACTGTTGCATTTGTGCAGAAGCCACTGAAGACCAAGCAGTTGGCTAAGACTGCAAGTAGGAAACCCACTCAGAGGAAATTAGTTGCTGAGTTCGATGAAGATGTTGAAGAAGTTGCTCAGGAACTTGCTGAGAAGGATGAAGAGTCTGAAGTTGATGATCTCTTCAAGGAAGGATTTGGTGTGTACGATGTGTCCACCAAGAGACTGAACTGGGACTTGCACAACACAGTTAAGGTCTTAGAAAATTTGAGAAGAAGAAGGAAGAAGGTCATAGATCTCGATGTCGGTCGAAAATGACCAGGAAGGAAAGAGAGGAAGCAAAGAGAAAGCTTGGAGGCTTTCAGAGGATGATCGTGAGGAGGAGAGGCACGAAACCAAGGAAGAGGCAGTGGCCCCATATTGATAAATGGATGCCTATTGAGATGAATGATAGATGGGAGATGGCCAAGATAAAGTTCTTGTTCAACAATGATGTGTTGCTGAACTGGTCTGAGCCCAATGCTGACAGAGATGAAGCATTCATCGCCTACCTGCTTCAGAATTACACTGATATTTGCCAGAAATGGTTTAATATATTCGACACCTTGGGCTATCAGCCAAAAGCTCCTGGACAGATCAAGTACCCTCCACCAAGATATAAGAACGGGATGGTCAATTAGGATTTCATTCATGCTGATTTTGTGGAATGCATGCAGTATCCGGGCACGAATGGAAATGATCTTTGAGACTCTTCGCAAGAGAGAAGAATTGAAGATCAGATACTATGACAAATTCAACCTGAAGCCACTAGTTGATGAAATTGAATCTGATGAAGACTGATGTATCTTGTTTCCTTTTGTTTATTTTGTTTCAGTAGAATCTTATGAAAACCATTGTAACTTGTAATCATGGTTTTTGAGCTTTAATGAAAAAGCTACTGATTTTTTGATGATCAAAAGATAACATCTCATTATCTTACTGATTGCTTGATGGTTTCCTTTTTTTTTTTCTTGCTTTATAAATTGAAACCTGAGTAGATGTTAGGTTTATTTCTGTTTGCAAGCTTGTAACAAGATGGTTTTGGCATCATCAAAAAGGGGGAAATTGTTGGGAGATGAATTTAATAAAGATTTTGATTAGATCCCAAAACCCCTGAGTATGACATGTTTCAGAACGATCTTGATAGTATAGGATCAGGTTTCAAATTATCAGGACGATCTGCACCATGTATAGTCAGCAGACATAGTTCAGGTTAAGCATAGGTTTCAATGTTTTATCTGAAGATCACAGAAGAATCATGAAGACCAAACTATACTGAAGACCTAAACCATACTGAAGGATCAGTATATCCTGAAGACTTGCAGAACCTGAGGACTTGAAGAACCTGAAGATCAGAAGAACCTGAAGATCAGGAGAATCTGAAGATCAGAAGAACCCGAAGACTCTTATGTACTGAATCAACAGAACCTGAACAAGTAACTCCGAGTGTAAATAATGTTTGTTCATTCTGAGTACATTCAAAGAGAATGTTATACATTCGTGAACACTAAGGAAAGTATCAACTCAGTATTGGTTGAATAAAATAATTATTTTTGTTGTCGCTGTTCAAAGGAAGATGTCGACCAATGAGGAGGCGAAACAGTGTACTTTCCTGACACTAAAAGAGACATTTCTCTGAAGAATGTCAGCAGAGATATTTGTCTTGTTCACAAAAATTGGGGATTGGCTGCTTGTCTGAATATTTCCTAAAGCATGCAAGGGCTATTTCAAACCCTAATGAAGCCGTTCACCATATACTCAAAGAAGAAACCCGAGATGCTATTGTTGGGGAATGTATAATCCCAATAGCTATCCCTCCAACGGATAGTTTTTCAAAAGGAAGACTTCTTGAAGAGTTGCCTATAAATACCAGAGGCCTTGAACACTTCAAGGCTACGGGAAATCAAAGCAACTCCAGAGCTCATTTGTATTCAAGCATTCTTGTGAAGCACTCGAAACCCTTAGAATTTCCCAAGTGTTTCACCTTTGAAGAGAGCTCATTTACTAAGCCGAGATTCGAGATCTTATCCAAAACTTAGTTTGAGATATCCTAGCCTTTTACTTATGTTCTCAATGTAAAAGGATATCTCACCTTAGTTGGAAACCAACCAAAACCCGAATAGGTAGTTTGTGTGTGTAGAAGTTGGAAGTCAGAGTTGTAAAGAGTAAGTAAGCTGGTGTTCAGTCTGAAAACTCTAGAGAAGAAGTTAGTAAGCTGATTGTTCAGTCTGAACGCTTGTGTGTGTTGCGTTAGTAAGCTGCAGTAGTTCAGCCTGAAAGCTCGTAGTAGAAAGTTAGTAAGATGATGAGTTCAGTCTGAAAGCTTGAGGTAGTAGAAGTAGTGTGTTAAGGAATTTCTCTGAAGTTAGAGAGAGTAGACGTAGGAGCTTGAGCCTCTGAACCACTATAACTTGCTGTGATATTTGCTTTCTGTTTTGCTTTTATACCGGTTGCATATTTCACTAAAAGCATTTCTGATATTCAGTTGGAATCAATCCACTGAACTTGCATTAACCTAATCACAGCCTTAACCACTGTTTCATTAAGGAAAGATTTTCAGCAAAGTAAAACGAGTATAAACTTAGGGCCTACACTTTCCGCACTCTAGATAAGCTAGTATAGATAGTTATCAAACTGATAAACTCTCCTGAGTAGTCAGTAAGACTATTATCTACTCCAAGCTTATTTGGACTCTGTTGTAGAAACTCATAATCAGTTGAGCTAATCTGAAGTCTCTGAAAGTTGCTCAGTGTTATTGTCTCAGTAGACTTTGACTCAGGGCCATTTGTGCTTCTCAGGACTAAAACTCAGGATAACCTGACTCACTGATTTCAGTAAAGTTTTAAAAGTTGAAAAATCACTATACACGTGTATTCCCCCCTCCCCCATACACTTGTGAGACTCGTTTACATCGGGACCAACACATATCACACCATTCATGCTCCTGAAATCACTCAAAATCAGTCACCACAATCAAGCAATTTGGGACGTCTGAGTTTGAAATAATAAACCAAAAATCATGCTTATGGTAAAGACTAATTGATTGTATATTTCACAGCTGGAATGCTCTCTAGCAATCATTAGTCTTATTTTAAATTATTGCCATAATTAGATGACCCATGTTGTACCTATATAAGCCACTGAGCATATGCCACTGTACTCAATTAAAAAGATCAACCTTCTTTATTTCATTAATTTCAGTTTGGCATCAGAGCCAATTTCTATGAGCACTACACAAATCCACCTTCCGCTGCATGCAAAAAAAAAAAAAAAAAAAAAAAGAAAAGAGGGATGAATACCATATCTCTCAATGTCAACAACTTTGTTACACTCAAACTCAATTCAGGAAACTACCCACTATGACACGAGCAGGTTATAGCCTTAGCCGAAAGCCAAGACCTTTATGGTCATCTTAATGGAGAAATCAAAATACCATCAATGAATTCTCCAAACGCTTCATCACCAGATTCTTATTAAATCAGTGATACTTACATCAAATGGCGTAAATTAGACCACCTTCTTCGTGGATGGATAATCGGAACTCTCACGGAAGAAGTCTTGGGATTGGTGGTTGGACTACAATCGTTCAAAGAAGTATGAGACTCTCTACAAGAGAGTTATGCCCAGGATTCTCAAGAACGAGAATTCACGTTACATCAACAATTAACATATCTCAAGAAGGATGTAGCCACTTCTTTAATGGATCATCAACGACAATTTAAAAAGTTATGCGATGGGCTTGCTGCTATAGGTCATTCCGTGCAAGAGAAAGAAAAGTTTTATTGTCTTCTCACAAGCCTTGGCCCACGATATGAGATTTTTACCACTACTATGCTCAAACCTCCAATGCCTTGTTATACAGAAGTGGTCTCTTTACTTCAAGGTTATGAGTAGCAAAGTCAATGGCAAGAGCCTCAACATTTGGCATTTTATGGCCAAAAACAAAACTCAAATCGTGATTCAAATTTGAACAAGAACAATTGTTCTTCAAAAGGAAATGGTTTCCACCCGACAAATACTGGAGCATCCCATTCTTGTAGTGGAGGAAATCGCGCAATCGGGCCAACTCTTCCTAATGGCACCCGCCTTCGGTGCATGATCCTAGGAGAACGTGAACTGTACCGAAATGAAACATGTCAACTATGCAACAAAAAAGGGCATATATTGCGACTATTTTTTGGGAGTGTTACAAGTACAACCCGGTTCAATCGGAAGAAATACTGCAATCTCTAGCTGCTTTAACTCTCGACACATCAATATGTGATACCGAGTAGACAATCGACATGGGTGCTTCAAATCATAAGACTGGTATGTTGGGAGATGAATTTAATAAAGAAGTTTTGATTAGATCCCAAAACCCCTGAGTATGACATGTTCAGGATAATCTTGATAAACTGAGTCAGGATTCAGTATAGATTATTCATAAAGTTATCTGCACCATGTATAGTCAACAGATATAGATCAGGTTAGATTTTGAAGAAATCAAGACTCAAAGAAGTTATCAAGAAATCAAGACTCAAGAAGTAATCAAGACATCAAGACTCAAGAAGTTGTCAAGAAAAACAAGACTCAAGAAGTAACTCAAGACATCAAGACTCAAGAAGTTGTCAAGAAAAAGTAAAGACACCAAGAAGTAATCAAGACAATCAAGACTCAAAGATGTCATCAAGACATCAAGACTCAAGAAGTAATCAAGACATCAAGACTCAAAGATGTCATCAAGACTTAGTAAGTCTTAGTAAGTCAAGACATTAAAGACTCAAGATGTCATCAAGACATCAAGACATCAAGACATGTCATCAAGACATCAAGACATCAAGACTAGATGTCATCAACACATCAAGACTCAAGATGTCATCAAGACACTAAAGACACAAAGATATCAAGACCCCAGAAGCATCAAGACTCAGAAGATATCAATACTCAAAGATAACCCTAATGTTCAAAGCGGCAATCAATAATATCTATCTGAAGACTACAAAACTATGAAAAACGCAAATATTCAGAAAAGTAGATATTGCCCAAAACATTCATATGCAGACAAAAGGAACTAAGTCTAAGTGTTGTTTAAGGTTATCTCATTCAGAGAGATTGACCAAAAAGAGCTGTTATGATTGTCTACATTTACTGAAGACAAAAACCAATCAGAGGAAGACAACATTGTACTTTCTTCGACTTTTGAAAGCGACAGTCCATCAATCATGTCAGTAGTACTATGTTCCAGACTGCAAAAATTGGTGATTGACTACATGACTGCATATTTCCTAAAACATGCAAGGGAGTATTCAAACCTTAAAAATAGTCGTTCATCAAACACCATAAGAGGAAACTCATGAAGCTATCTCCTCCAACGGATAGTTTTTCAAGAGTGACCATGGTGAAGTTGCCTATAAATACTAGTGACCCATTCCATTGAGAGGTTACGGGAAATTTCAAAGCAACTCAAGAGCTCATTCGTATTATTGCAAATTGAAGCACTCGAAAAAACCTAGAATTTCCCAAGTGTTTCACATTGGAGAGAGCTCATTCACTAAGCCTAGATTGATAAGAAATATCAAAGCTTAGTATAGATATCCTAGCCTTTGCATTTGTTCTTATTGTAAAGGATATCTCACCCTAGTTGGAAACCAACCCAAGGTAGAAAAGTGAGTAAGCTACAGTGAGTTAGCCAGAAAGCTTTAGGAAGTGGTTAAGGAATTTCTCTGAAAATCAGAGAGAGTGGACGTAGGAGCTTGAGTCTCTGAACCACTATAATTGCTGTGTTGTTTTACTTTCTGTACTGCATTATTATCTGTTGCATGTTTTCACTGAAAGCATAGTTCACTGATATTCAGTTGGAACCAATCCACTGAACTTGCATCAAATTGATCACAGCCTTAATCACAATTTTATTGAAGGAAAGATTTTCAGCAAAGCTAAAACGAGTATAAACATAGGGTCAACCATTCCGCACACTTGAGTAGCTAAAACATATAGTTACCAAACTAAACTAACTCTACTGAGGGTTCAGTAAGATAATTATCTGATCCAAGAGCCTCAGGATCTCTGATAAACTCAGGCTCAGTTGGGCTTATCTGAAGCTTCTGAAAGCAGCTCAGGATCATTATCTCTGTAGACTTTGATTCAGGGCAATCTGTGTTTCTCAGGGCAAAATCATCAGGATAACCTGACCCATCTGACCTCAGTGAAAGAAAAGTTTTAAAAATCACTGAAAACGTGTATTCCCCCCCACATACACGTGTGAGACTCTCGTTAGCACCGGGACCAACATGGTAACTCTTACCTTTTATTTAATTTACACTCATATCTTGGTAATGATTCTTTCAAATTGGTAACAGAAGTGCACTTTCTATTAAAGCAATGAGAGATGCACAAATTAGATGTGGTAATAAGACCTTAAAATTATGTGATGTTCTTCTTGTCCCTCCCGTAGCCCGATATCTACTTTCTGTTAGTCAACTTACGGACCGGTTTCCTTTGAATTGTGAATTTTCTAAATCTAATTTTTTTATTAAGGAACGAGAAACAGGCCGAGTTTTGATGACAGGTCAACGCAATGGTAATATCTATGTGTTATCACCACCCCATGATGTTTTTTTCTCAAACAAATTTATTAAGGCAACATATGAGGTTTGGCACCAGAGGCTTGGTCATCCAAATTTTACTGCACTCAATATTCTAAAGTCTAGTGGTTTAATTAATATTATGGGGTCAAATAAAATTAAAACTCTCTGTGAGAGTTGTCAATTAGAAAAATTATGCAAATTTCCATTTTATTAGTCTTAGTCTGTTAGTTCTAAAAAATTTGAAAAAATACATTGTGATCTTTGGGGTCCGGCCCCCGAGTTATCTTTGGGAAACTTTAAATATTATGCATGCATTGTGGATGATTATTCAAAATATTGTTGGATTATTCCATTGCATCGTAAATATGATTTTTCCTCTGCCTTTATTTCCTTTGAACGATATATGTGCAGGCAATTTGATAAGAAAATTAAAATATTTCATTCCTATGGCGAAGAAGAATTCATTAATTCAACATTAACATCTTTCTTCCAAAAGGAAGGAATAATTCATCATATTTCATGTCCCCACACTCCACAACAAACTGGTTCAGTTGAAAGTCGACATCGCGTGATAAGAGAATTTGACATGACCATGTTATTTCATAGTGGTGTAGCAAAAAAAATTTGGGTTGGGAGCTTTTCACACAACAACCTTTCTCATGAATAGATTGTCATGTTCTGCAATTCATTCTGATACTCCTTATTTTAAATTGCATGAACGTCATCCCGATTACTTATGTTTAAGAGTTTTTGGTTCTCGTTGCTCTCCTCATACTTGGGATACTCGTAAAAATAAATTTTGATTTTAAAACTATTCCTTTTATTTTTGTAGGATACAATGATAACTACAAAGGTTACAAGTGCTACCATCCGCCAACAATAAATTTTATTATCTCCGGTCATGTAGCATTTGATGAAAATAGTTTTCCTTATCAAGAAAATGGATCAAAAATTTATATACCTCATAAGTTATTAATTTCTAATTTTCTAGCATGGGATAACAAAAGTTCTAATGATGATTCTCATTTCTTGCAGCATGAAAAAAAATACACAAAGACCTTGATATACCCATTGGAAAGTGATCTCACAAGTTTCAACCATAAATAATACAAACTCTTCTAAAGGAGTTCATCCCGACTCAAGCCCCACTAATTTAGACTTTAATTCCCCAGAATTATTACATAGTGCTCACGATTGTGAACATTTACCACCACTGGAAGCTTATCCCACTAATCCACCCAATAGCCCACACATTGAACATGTGCAAAATACTGAACATGCAGCAAAATCAAATTCTATTCCTAGCATCCAATCACCGCCAATGTCATCACAACACCACATGGTCACGAGACTTAAATCTAGTATAATCAAACATAATCCAAAATATGCACTAACTGTTACTTGTAAATATATTTCGCAGGAGCCAAAATCTGTTAAATCAGCACTTCAACATCCTGGTTAACGAGCAACAATGGTTGATGAACTAATGGCCTCTACCAACCAACGATCTGGTGCCTCTACAGGTGCATTTAATGGGGCGTGCTTTTTATTGCCCTTTCCTGTCATAGTACACGACGTTTATTTCATTTCCCTATCAAGGAGTAGATCGAAATGTCTTCCTTGGGTGACCCTACACCAAACCGCGGGGTTCGAGCATGCCGATATCTTCACCTGTAGTAATTTCCATTGTTGTCAAACGAATCGTGGGCTTAGCGAGCCATCGCCCTACTACTCGGTTGACCCAACCACCGACTATTTACATAATCAACTTATATTTTCTAAATGAGTCAAAATTATATCAATTGCACGATCACTACAAAAAAGATGGGGTTTAATGACAGTTTTAGCAACGGTTATAACCGTCGCTACACAGAATAGCGATGGCTTTGGCGACGGTTTTGTGACCATCAGGAAACCGAGGGTCGGTAAGATTTAGCAATGGTTATTTCATAACCATCGCCAAATAGCAATGGCTTTGGCGACGGACATATGGGTCTAGTCCCGGTTCAAAATAATCGTCACTATACCGTCGAAAATATAGCGACGGTTTAGCGACGACAAACTTCCGTCGCTATATCATGATTTTTGGAAAAAAAATGGCTCAAGGTTGTTTGAACCCAGGCCCGGGGGGTGCCTGGGTGGGCACCGAACCACCCGAACCACGGACCATGTCGAACCCAACAACTAAACCTCTCATATATAAGCCTCCAAGCCTCCCAATTAATTGAGGCAATTATTCGCTCCCATGGGGGACCGAACAGGGGACCTTGGGCGCCTGAGCGGGGATCAATTCCGTTCGGGCACTTGCTTTCTAGCATTTACTTAATGAAATTAATTCTACATGTCCTATAAATCGTTTTTTTTAACAAATTTTTTAAAAATTATTTATTAAATGTATATTATTTACTTTTAAAAAAAAAAATTATACCTTTCTATTTAAACAAGTAATACGTTTCCTTCTAAACAAGTAATACTTCTCTACCTAAATAAGTAATACTTTTCTATTTAAACAAGTAATATTTTTTGTTGATGTTGCACGGATGTTGGACAACATTCTGCACAACATCATAAATTTACCCTTTCTCCTAACACTGACTCTTTTTTATTAGATGTGTTTTTCTATGTTTCCTACATTGCAGGTTGAAGACAATTTCGGATATTTTCAAGCGGTTGCACTGATGGAGTAAGAATAGAAAGATCATGGGTGGTTGCACCAAGATCATAGAGATAGTGGAGGAGATCTTCAAGGCCGTCCACACCAAGTGGATAGGACAATGCAGTTGGTCTGATTATCTATAAATAGAATGCATTGGTCGACATTCAAGTTTGAGTTAAAGTGAAATACCATTTGCTCTACTCCAAACTTAAGAGAGTAGCATCCGAGAAACAACCATGAGTGGAGTGTGAGGGTCAATGCTATGTCTATTTGTACTGGTCGAGTGTATCCCAATATTTCCCATCAGTATTAATTTTGCCTTATTAGATCAAGTTTTAGGTTGAATAAGATCACTAGTTACTTGATTGAATAGATTGATTTTTGGTGTGTGATTTTTCACTACACCTTTTAGGATCTTTTAAGAGATTCGTGTGTATCTCACTACTTGTTATAGTGATGTTATTAACCATGAGGTTCGTATAGTTTTATTATAGACTATACACAATTTTGGAAATCCTTTGCACTGCGTTTTTATACTTCCGCTGTCATATGTTGTTTTATATGTTTCACAACATTTTCAACAACACTCTGAAAATACAAGCACACACACTTTCAGTTGGCTCCTGTGTTTAAAGTGTGTTTTTGTAATGGATTATCCACTGACTCCTTCTTTAAAACCTCCAATTTTGGATGGATCATATTACCCATACTGCAAACCTAAAATGCGCATGTACATTACGTCTATAGATGAGAGAGCATGGCGTAGTGTGTTGTGTGGTTGGAATTCACCAAAGACGGTTCGTGATAATGATGGTGATTCACAAGTGAAAATGGAGATTTATTGGTCCAATGATGAATGCACATCGACCAATTTCAATTCTAAAGCTCTTAATGCGATTTTTACTGCTACTGATGTTTCTATGTTTAAATTGATTTCTAACTGTGTTTCTTCTAAGGATGCATGAGATATATTGCAGGAACATTGTGAAGGATCAGAAAGTGTTCGAAGAACTAGACTTAGAATGTTGGGAACCAAGTTTGAAAACTTGAAGATGAAAGATGATGAGAACATTTCATCATACAATGAAAGGATAAGTGAGATTGCTAATGAGTCACACTTACTTGGTGATCCAATTTCCAACACTCGATTAGTTGATAAGATACTTAGAACTGTTCCTAAACGATTTGATGCTAAAATGTGTGCAATAAAAGAGGCTAAGAACATTGATTTATTGAGTCAAAATGAGTTGATTAGTATTTTGAAAACTTATGAGATTAACTCAAATATGTTAGATGATGATAAACATGAGAAAGATAAAGACAAGAAAGTACTTACTTTTAGAGGTGAAACTTCTGATAATGTTGGTAAACATCCTTATGTGATTGAAGTTGATTCTGATGATGATGTTTTTGATTTATGTGATGAAAATGATTCTGAAAAATTTGCTCTTATCACTAAACAATTCAAATCTTTTCTAAAAGGAAAGTTAAGAAGACCAAATGGTCAATTTCAATCAAAGGATAAGTTTAACCAAAACTCTTCTCCCCCTGATAAAAAGCTTGTTCCAAGTCAATCTTATAGTTTCAATCAACCTAGACAATTCAATAAGGATAACAAGTTCAAATATGATCCTGAGTACAGAAAAAAGGTTAAATGTGATGCATGTTCTAGATATGGTCATTATGCTAATGAATGTACTAATACTATGCTTAGGAAGAAAATGAACTTTAATGCTACCTTAAGTGATGTTTCTGATGATGAAACTGATTCTGGTAAATGTGAACTAAGTGCTATGTCTGCTAGAATAGTTTATGATGATACATTTGACGATGATCTCGATGATTATTGGTCTGAAGCAGATTCAGATGTTCATACAACATCTGAAACAACATTCAGTAAATATGATTCTGAGATTAACTATGATGCTGAAACATCAAGTTCTGCTGATTGTGACTCTGAATATCTGAAGTTTAAAACTGATTTAGAAACTCAAAAACAGGTGTTGAGTTCCTTATCTTTAGAAAATTCAGATTTAAAAGAGAATCTTGTTAATCTTGAAGTTCTTTTAACTAGAAAAGATGTGGTAATTTCTGTTTTGAAAGATGAACTTAAAAGCACTACTCTTAGTTTTAAAAAGTTATCTGCAAGCACTACTGAATTGAATGATGCATTAATGATTGGTAGATCTGATAATGATGGACTTGGATTTGTGAAAACTTCTAAGAATACTCCTTTATCCTGTGAACCTATTTCTTTTGTAAAAGTTGAAACTTCTGTATCAAAACATTTGAAAGGTAAACAAAAGAAATATGAAGGTTTGTTTAAAGAGTATGTCTGTTTTTATTGTGCTGTGGTAGGTCATATTCGTCCATACTGTTCTAAGTTAAGAAGAGACTTAAAAGCTGGAATTATTTTACCTGATAAAATTGAACACCCTATAAAACAAATTAACAACACTAAATGGTTGATTTATAAGAACATGTCATGTAATGTTGTATATACATCTTTGAAAGCATGTGTTCCTGGATCTTGGTACTTTGATAGTGGTTGTTCTAGACACATGACTGGTCAAATTGACTATCAGTCTAATTATACATCTTGTGATGGTGGTCATGTTACATATGGTGGTGGTTCAAAAGGTAAAGTTGTTGGAAAATGAATATTGAATGTTCCTGGTTTTCCAAAGTTGATAAATGTGTTACATGTAAAAGGTTTACTTGTTAATCTGATTAGTATTAGTCAGTTATGTGATGATGATTTACATGTGAAGTTTGATAAGAATTCATGCTATGTGTTTGACAAAAATGATGAATCCTTAATGACTGGCAAAAGATTTGCTGATAATTGTTATTTGATTGGTTAAAATCAGGCTTGTAAAAGTGCTAAAGTGGATGATATTATTTTGTGGCATAAAAAACTTGGTCATGCTAATTACAGAAGTATTCAGAAATTGCACAGACTAAGTGCTGCTGTTGGTTTACCTGATCTTAACTTTGATAAAGGAAAAATCTATGGACCATGCCAGAAAGGTAAGCAAGTAAGGACAACACATCAAATGTTGTCAGCATGTACAACAAACAGGTGTTGTGAATTGATTCATATAGATCTAATGGGTCCTATGGAAACTGAAAGTTTAGGTGGAAAGAAGTATTCATATGTTCTTGTAGATGATTTTTCTAGATATACTTGGGTTATTTTTTTAAAGAAAAATCAGATACCTTTTATGAGTTCAAAATTCTTTACAAAAGGTTTAAAACTGTTTTGTGTTTAAAGATCAGTAGGATAAGGTTTGATCATGGAAGAGAATTTGAAAACAGTTTGTTTACTAATTTCTGTGAAAAGAAAGGTATTTTATAGGAGTTTTCTTCACTAAAACTCCTCAACAAAAGGGAATTGCTGAAAGAAAGAATAGAACTTTGCAAGAAATGGCAAGAGTTATGCTAACCTCAAAAGGTCTTTCTAAGAAATTCCCTTTGAGATTCTGAATAACAAGAAACCAAATTTGAAATACTTTCATGTGTTTGATTGTATTTGTTACATTTTGAATGATAGAGATCAGTTGCACAAGTTTGATTCTAAAAGTGATAAAGGATTTTGCTTAGGATATTCTAAGAATAGTAAGGCATATAGAATCTACAACTTGGGAACTTATACAATGCAAGAATCTGTTAATGTGGTATTTGATGAACTTGCAAGTCTTGCAGGTAAAAGTGTTGAAGATAATGTATCAAATTTCATAGAAGTATCCAGAAATACTGATGACACTGAAGATAATAAAAATATTGATCAGAATCAGAATGTTCCATCAACATCTGATACAACATTACCCAAAAGTTCAAATACTGAGAATCTGTCACAAGATTCGCAGTATCCAAAATATTTGGTTCCCTCAACAAAGATAATGAAAATGTTGGGATTATACTGGAAAGTATGCTTTTACTTTGTATAATCACACTGAGTTTCTGTCTTATTTACTGAAATAAATTATTTATCACTGATGCTTTAAATATCATCGAATGTTACACATATTTATAGCATAACCGTTTAATAAGAAGTACGTGTTACATTGTAGTTAACTTAGTGATACCAGATCACAGAAGATTAAATTAACATTCCCTTGTAACTAAAAGTACACTTTCACTCAGATTGGCTTGTCTTGACCAAGAGATTGCACCAGTGCATCATGATCCACTGAACAGGACCTACAGGAGGACAAATTCTTTAGCACTGAAAATAGAAGAATTAGACCTCAGTGGTTCATTATTTCTTAATCTCCGTCCCTTAAATAGGATCGTGTGCAATCAATAGTCGTTGCTTTAACTTATGATGGAAAGAGGATCATTGAGATTCAATACCTTGTGTCTTGGGCAATGATATTGATTACACGACGATTGCTAAGATTTAATTCTGGTATGGATAATAATGTTGAGTAGTCTCCTTAACCAAGGAAAAAGATGTTAATTAATATAAAGTTATTTCAGTGAGTTGAATTAATTAATGGAATAGATAATCTTAAACACGGTAAATAATAACCGGGAGCCATATTAACAGTAATATGGGTTAAGATGGATAGTGCAATATTAATTATGTAGTGTGAATAATTAATATTTATGGGCTTGAATAATATTGTGGCTCAATATTGAAAGTTCAAAGTCCATTGGAAGGTCCAATCTTAATTCTCCTAAAGGCGCCCCAAGTAGCCCAAACATAAAGTTCAATAACTGAAAAAGGTGTTTAAAATAAAATAAATTATTGTTGCCTAATTTTTCATAAATTTCAAAAATTATGAATAAGAGAGGGAGAAAGATTTTCTTTGAATTTTGTTATGGAATGAAGATAAGTATTCTTGGAATACAAGATTATCTCATTGAATTAAAGAAATCTCCCACTTGGTTATTTATGATGAAAATTTTGAAAATTCCATAACATAAGGAGGAGGAGATTTTATTTTGGAGATATATTGGGAAATAGAATATATTTGATATATCCAAAATTGTTTCTTGGAGAAGAAGCAAGGAAATTTCTCAATCTCCCAAAACCCTAATATTTTCGCCCCACTTAGTATTATAAATAGGGGATGAATTTTTCATCCCCAATGCAATTTCATGTGTTAAAAAAAATTAGAAATCCACAAAGGTGGTGCAACATAAAATTTAATTTTCCCTTTTGTTAATTGTTCGTGAGCGTCCTACCACCGGATTGACGAGCAAGGACTTGGGAATACTTGGGAAGGCCTTTTTGGCGTGATCGTGCAAACGGGTCCATCTTCCAGACGATTGCCACTCCAAGAGGTTAGTTCACATGAACTCCTAGTTATTCCGCATGCGTAGGATTGTTGGGAAATTTATAGTTTTGATGAAAGTTCCAAAAACTTGTATGCATGATTTGTTGTTGTATTATTATTTGAATTAATATAGAACAACCGATTAATTCATATTGAGGGAACTAATAATAATTAAGACTCAAAGAAATTAAATTTGTATTTAAATTCACTCCCAAATAGAATACTTTGAAGATCGATGACTTCGCTATCGGGCACAGTTGAATCCATCCATTGAAAAGTAAATCGATCACCTAATCATACGGATCTCATTGGAAGAAGAATGTCTACCCAGCAAAAGTACAAACTAATAAGAACAAGAATGGGTATTTCATATTGCAATAACCTTGTAAAATATTCACGTTTGCCATGCCGCATTCATCAATCCCGCAATTAGGTATACCTTTCAAATTGCTCTCCAGTGTTATTTCAAGGTCTATAAATATGGGATCACACTTTAAAATGTGAAAAGCTAATTTCTTGATGAACACAATGAAATTATTTTTATTAAGTGTTCATCCCATAAGTTCTTAGATAAATCTTTTCATCTGCATGAAGAGGTTATATAAAAGATTTCATAGTTGGAACAAAAAACAATCTTACCCAAACCCCAAGTTAGGTTAAGTTGTTTGGACAGATTGGACACTTGGGTTTCTAGTTCCTAGACCTCATTATGAACTCTTTAAACATAATGTCACTAACACATAACAAAGTGGATTTTCAAAAATAAAATTGATGAATCTTGAATATTGTTCAAAAATAAAAGACTAACTTTGGATAGATTGGTTTGCTCAAGGCTATAGTTACTCAGTTGAAGGAATAGACTTTGATGAAACATTTGCTCATTTAAGGACCTATTGCTAGAATAGATTATTCTTGATATCACATTCTTAGAATCTTTGTGGTCAACTTTTGCTGACCAAAAACCGCTTTTAAAACTCATTCATTTTCCAAAATCACTCATTTGGGCCATATATATGTCCAACCATCTATTCATGATGGAAGTAACATCATCTATTATGACAACCCCGAATGGATGTTTTGCCTTGAAGTCTTGTGCTTTCTTGAATGGTATATTGCAATGATGAAAACAATGGATGAAAAGATTACAAAATAAAGGTTTTGAAAATGTGGAATTTCTGATCATGTTTAACTGTTAAAGAAAATTGTTTGTATCAACGAACTCGAAACAAGAATTACAATGTCTATAAACAAGCTTTTCTAACTTGGTATGGTCCGATAAAGATATCAACTACAAAAATCCTAAGGTCTTCACCAAGAAGTGGGATATGAAGGTCACTTAATCTTGAAGTTTGGAAGTTTTTTTGAGAAAGCTCACGAAGTTCGAAGGAGAGAGGACAAGGCGATGAAGAACCTTGTTCATTAAAAATTCTAAGAATAATATCATGGTTGCTCAAATATATGTGGATGATATTGTATTTGGTTCAACTTGTAATGATATGCTTGATAGTTTTGTTAAAAGAAATGACCGTACTTTTGAAAATGTCCATGGTTGGAGATTGACTTGAATTTCTTTTTGCTTGAGGTCTTCAAATCAAACAAATGAAAGATAGTATTTTCTTTTCTCAAAACAAATATCTCACCGGCATTAACAAACAAAGAAGTCGAATTTGATGAAAATGTTTGGTCTTGAAACTTTTCAAAATCATCTAAAACTATGAAAACCGATTAATAAGAAGGGACTTGGCTATGAGAACCCCTCAACTCCTCAAAAGTTGAGGTAAAGACTAGATTGGAAAAGATGTTGATCCTATTTCAATGATTGGAGTATAGATCAATGAACCCAGGTTCTTGGAAACCTCAACCTAATTGTAATCGTAAAAGACAACTAGTAGGCCCCAATATTATGTATTATGTTTGTGTCTTTTGATGTCTTTAGATATAATCAAATCTAGCTAATCTAATAAAAAGAATCAAATCATCTTAATTCTTTGAAAAGAATTATAAGATATGTTGAATTTGGAACATGTGATCTAGGTATTTGTATGGATCCCCAAAACTAATCCTAACCCCTGAAAGGATACTAATTGTTCTTTAGTTGGCTATAGTGGTGTAGATTGGGTAGGTGATTGTGATGATAGAAAAATTCGTAACTTAGTGGAGGATGTTTCTACATGAAAAAAGTACAACATTATTTCTGGCATAGTAAGAAATGCACTATCAAGAATCACAATCAACTAATTTGAAGGAAAGGGACGAATATGTTCCCAAGAAATGCATGCTTTGAGTTCCAAAAGTTCTTTGCAAAAGAATGAGCTCAACTTTAAAACTATAAGATTGCTTAAAAGGATGTTTTTTCAAAGATGATTATGGGTTGGAAAGTGGTATTTTCCAATTTGTTTATTGTGATAATAAATATACTAATCGGATGACTATTCCAAGTTTATTTCCAATATTCTTACATAAGAAGAATATTCTTTGACTAAGCATATAAGTATAAGAAAAATCGGATCATCACTTTTTTATAAGATGTTTGGTATCTTGTAGGAGAAACAAAATGGAGTTGTGAGGAAAGTTAAAGAAGTATGTTAGTTGAACATCTCTTGAAAAAACACAACTTGAATATATTTTCACTAAAAACACCCTATGCCCTTGATAATGTAAGTTTTTCTTCAAGTCGAGATGAAAATATTCTCTTGGTCCCTACTTGTGGAAGAAACACCCCATGTAGTCTTTTGATGAAGCATCTTTTACAAGAGAAATCTTCAAGATGTACGATCAACAAGAACTCCGATGTTCGAAAATGGATCGGTGAACATCGTTGTAACAATATACATTCCAGATCTAGTTTCACCAGATCATTCGAAGGTTGTTATGAAGAAGGCGTCAAATACCGAGACAATATGTTTGAACTTTAAATGATAGTTGTTCTTATCAAGTGATCTTATTGTTGAATCATGGTTTTATCGAATCTGATGTTCTCCAAACCGACATATATCTCTTAAATCGCATTAAAAATTAAAACTAGACATCGATTAAAGATGTATTGTAATCAACAATAAAGGAGGTTGAGTTCTACTATAGGACCGGAAATTTAGTTCTAGAGAAATCAAGTTTGGAAAGATGCGTAGATAAGTCATCAAGACGTTATTGGCACGGAGTGTATTCTCAAGAGAGATTTCACGAAATCTCTGATTAATTTCATGATTAATTGACATCCATTGTTTGTTCATGCAATCATGGACGTGTGCTTTCTTAAACGTAATTATGGGATATGGGCAACCAAGTGTACCGTTTAGAAAAAAGCTTTTATGGCTTTCTCGAATGTTCTCTCTTGAAAAAATAAAAGGATCAATGTGATGGAACATGTGTTTTCAAATCATCTTCTGAAAAAGAGTTGAAATATCCTGATGCAAGGGAAGTTCGAGATGTCCATGATGGGTCGGATGAATTACTTCGGGTCTTCAAGTAAAGCAAAGTTGATATTCATTTCATGCAAAATTGAAAGTGTTGAGAATTTATTGGCTAAGTTTGATTCAAAATTGATTCCAACTTTATCTATCATACATGATATAGGGCTCTCATTGGATCTCTTAATACTGATGCCCGTGAATAAGTTAATTTCATGGTTTGAACTAGTTATTTGTATCTGAAGGACGGTAAATCTTGGTTTATTTTTACCATTTATTTAATTTTTATGGAGATATGGTCTCACATCGTTTTTTCGAAAATGTTTTTGCAATCTTAGTCTTACATTCATTGAAGCTAACAATGATCACTAGTCTTATTGCTCACTCGTGCTTTTTTGGGATGTCGACATCATTTTACAAGAGATCATGTTGAAAGAATATCGTGGGAAAAGATTCATACCGATATACAAAAAGTTCCCTAACCAAGCCACTAGTTATGCGGTTTCTTGGTGATTTTTGATGGAATGATCTCCGTAACCAGCTAGTTAAGAGACTCCACTTTCTTCTTTGGTATCTTAAGTTTGATTTGATTTGTGATGTTTATTCTTTAAAAGATGAAAATCTTTTTATTTTACATCTTTGTAAGTTGCAATTCAGTAGTATTCACAAGATTAAAGGTTTAAGGATACATTTTTACTTAATAGTTTTCATTGATAAAGACTTTACAAGATACAAGTCAAAGGACCCTAGGTCAATACATTTAACCAAAAACCCTAAACCTATAACCCTAAACCTCATCCTATTTTCTCATTTCATTATTTTTTCAACCTATACTTTAATTTTTTAAGAGCCCTAAGAAAGAGTCGGTGAAATGGTGAGTAATACAAAACCCTTGTCTCAAGACTTCTCAAACTCACGTTTTTTCGATTCACACTGCTTCTCTATAGACACACAAGAACCTCTCTCAAGAAAACCCTCGTATTGAAATCTTTGATGATGACAAGAACAAAATAAGGACTTAATTTGAGAAGTCAAATCATTGAAAAAGGGGTAAAGGTGTTGCTTAAGTTTAACCGGAAATAAGGGTTCACCAGATCATGATTCTACAAAGAACTTAAGAAGTTGGTGAATGGGTTATGTTGTGTAAAACAATTGGTCCAAATAGGGCGCTCAAAAAATACCCAAAACCTTTTAGAGATTCACTAATATTGGTGGATCATCATCTTCATCCGGAATAACAAAACTCACTTTTGGCCATTATTCCAAGAATTTTGACGAAAGATACCCCAAAATCGATCTACTGATTCATATGAGGAAGATCACCGATCAAACGAACAAATGCTATCGGTTGAAAAAACCTTTCATGAAAGTTCAAATTTGAGCTTGTTCTCAAAGGATCGATGCAAGTTAGAAGATCACTAAAAGGATTGGCAAAATTTTAAGGCTTAGTCAAAAACTAAGATCAACAAGTGAAATCAACATGGATAAGTGGTATTATTTGTTCACCAACAAGATACGCTTTTCTTTTCTCTTGTTCTTTGCTTAACCTTATCTATTATTTGCCTTCTTCGTACCCATTATCCTTGTGAACCTTCTCCAAATCATTTAATGCGGACGGGGGAACCCTATTAAAGCGGGTTTTCGATTTTCCGACCTACGATCAAAACCGAAAAAATCGTGTCTTCTTCCTCCTCGACTTTATAAAGTTCATCAAAAACCATACTAGATGAATGGGGAAATTCAAAGTGTTTTCCTAAGTTTCAAAATCATCTTTCCGAAAATTAGAATCGGTAATTTTCGATTATTTGATGTAGATTTTAAAATCCATTGATCTTAAGTGTTTCTATCCCGTAGCTTTATTTTTTGCCGAAGTTTCCGCCAGGTGATATTCTTTGTTTTGATTAATGCACAACAAAACCGAATCTGGTGGAAAATTGAGGGAAAATAATGAGCAACTATACTCGGCAACAAAGATTGATGACCTTATCACTTTCGAAATCCAAGGTGAGCAAATTCTTCACTTTTTATTTGGGAATCCAAAGGATCCAAGATGACTAAATGGTGGTGTTGATGATCCCGTCGATATAACCCGGTTGGATGATTCAAATTGAGAGATGGAAATTCAAGAGGAAATACTGATTGTTGTTTGACATATTGTCAAAAAAAAAAAATATGGGTATTACATTCAAGGTTTCAGATGATTACATCCGGGATCAAACGCAATGGAGGAAGCCAAGAACATCAATTGATGGCCATTCTCGCCCAAGAACATGAGAAATTTGAGGATGAATGGAAAGGAGAAATGATCCAACAAGGTCTCCTTCAGGATTCATCTTCTTTGGGCCACCAGATTGCCCCCCAAAGTCAAAGAAAGGGAAAGGCAAGAAGGCAACTTCTTCGTTTCAAAAGAAGGAACCCCGTGAATGGAAGAAGAAAAGAACCCCAAAAAGAAAGAAGGAACTGAAAAAGAAGGAGAGCAAAAAATGAAGATCAAAGCGATGATGAGTTTGATCATGAGCATGTCCTATTCTCCTATTCCTCCACCTGCCCAAACCAAAATCAGATCAAACTTTAAAAGCTTACCTGAGGAACCGAAGCACTGCTAATGGAACCGAACTCGACTCGATTGAATAAGGAAGAAATTGATATGAAAGAAAATTGATGAGTTGTATCCGAACTGGTCTAACCCGTGGTTAAATCTTTGCTTTAAAAATTATTGAACAGAATGAGTTTGATAATAGATGAAAGGATCATTAAAATCCCATACTTTGAAAGGCTCTAATAACATGATTGGTTTTCTAGCTTCATGACCAACCAGGAGGCACAAACAATGAACCGAAAGTGACACTCAACATTCAACATCACACATCACTTGATCAAATCTTGTCTCAAAGATCTCCCGAAAAAGAAGAAGTTGAGGGACCTTCAAAGGAAGATTGTCATCAAGGAAATAAAGATGAAAGGGAAATGGTTGTTAGGGCAATAAAAGATCGGTTCTCCCAAATCAGGTCCAGTCTTCAAAAGACTGTTGGAAAACCGATTCAACAACAAGTTTCTTTTTCGATGCTCACCGACAAGCTAGAATTCTGGTTGATAAACAAAAACACTTTGCCATGGAATCTGGAATTGTATCAAAGATTCAAGTAGTCTTCAAACTATGGAAAAGATTTCAACAAAGCGATCGTAATCAATTTGGTTCTCGACCTCCCACCTCACTACTCTTTTTGATCAAACCAAAAAGGGGAAGGACATAATGAGAAACCAATCGACAAACAAAAGGTGGGATATCACAAACTTCTGGAAAGAGTCACAAGAAAAAAATGGATATATAAGATTTGAAAAAGATGTCCAAAGAGCAGATAGCGAAGAAGCCCAAAAAAGTCAAGAAGAAAGAAGGGCGGATAAAATGGCAGAGGCGTAAAATCAACAAGAAATTCCGAGAGGAAGAAAGGAAGGGCTTGAAAATCACCGTAACCTTTCTAAAGAAGAGTTGATGAAATCATCCCAAAAACTCCTTGTAAGAAATTTGAGGAATGGAATAAGATGCAGTGAATGGCTTCGATGCCTTTGTGTTTTGTCCCACAAGAAGAATTCCGATGAAGAATAACCTAAATACAAAAAATGAACTCTCAATGCAAAAATAACTCGCCAAGAGTTAAATACTTTCGAAGAAGGCGGATGGCTCATTTAACCTCCATTTCAAAGATTCTATTTTGACATCCCCTTGCATGAACGTAAATAACAAGATTCGGCAGATCGATGATGTCAAATGGAAACTTTATCGATTTTCAACGTGATCAAAGAGAGATGCGAGAATGATACATGAAGAATTTACTCAAATAATTTTCAAACTTTTGACATTAACTTGTAATCATCATTCTTTTTAATGAGAAAAGTTTATTTTTCCGATCCTAAGACAAAGTTCTTTCTTATCCAATTATATGTTTAAGCATTCTATTTTTTATCAATTGTCAATTCTTGGTTTCATAAAAAAATTGTTGGGAAATTTATAGTTTTGATGAAAGTTCCAAAAAAACATGTATTGAAAAGATTAGTGGATGTTTATATTACCCGTTCCATTTTTTGGAATAGAACAACCGATGTAATAGATAGGTCACATATTGAGGGAACTCAATATGTATAGGTCTTATCTCTCAAAGTCTTTCCGAAATTCTTGGATTGTGGATCTTCATTTACAAACTCGATCTGAAGATCGATGAAAAGAAGCGTTGCCCATCGTTTGGAATATTCCTTATCTCGATAAAACAAAAAAGAATGAAGAGATGGTAGAACCTCACCGATTTTAGTCCGCTTATCCATTCTTTCATTTACGATCGATTAAAAAAAATACAAATTCACGCTTTCATTTTGGACCAAATATAGCTTTCAAATTGCTTCCAACGGCTCTTTTGATTTCAAGGTCTATAAATATGGGATCACACTTTTAGAGTGAATAAGAGAGAAAACGGAACAATCAAGAAGCTCAAGCTAATTTCGATTTCCGCACAAGAACACAATCAATGGCATAGAAATCTTTTTCATCTAGTCATCTACTTATACGCAAAGAAAAGATTTCATAGTTGAACAAAACAATCTTAAAGTTAGGTTAAGTTGTTTAGCAAGATTTCTACTTAGGGTTTCTAACATCTCCAAACCTTTTGTGAACTCTTTAAACATCTAGTCGATTGTCTTGTGTTGGACTAACACATAAAACTAAGTCCAACCACGGTCAGAGAAGATGGTGGTGATGATTTGTCCAACCACTATAAATCTTGTGTGCCTCTGACAATGCATTAATCGCCACAATCGCACACAACCTTTAAAAGCGCATACATTCTCAAGTTGAGATCAAAGCACCAAGCTTCGATCGATCATGACACTTCAAAACATTAAAAGACTAACTTTGGAATCGATTTATCAAAACCGGTTTTTCACACGGGTAAAACTTAAAGCTTCCGCTTTTACATCGGTTAAACGATACTTACCGAATCGATCGGAGATCAATAAGTTGATTATCGTGAAAATGATTCACTCAGACTGGACAATCGGTCGCCTCACACTGATTTTAAAAAGTTTCTGACCATGACCAAAACCCGCTCGACCTACAAGGATTTATGTGACGAACTTGTATGCATGATTTGTTGTTGTATTATTATTTGAATTAATATAGGATTAATTCATGCTAGTAATAATTGTCAGAATTAAATTTGTATTTAAATTCACCCCAAATAGATCCGGGCACACTATTCCCCAACAGAAAAGTCATCCATCTGATCAGATCATTGGAGAAGCTACCACTGGTGTACAAACTAGAAGAAGAATGGGTATTCATATCAATAACCTTGTAAGATCAGTTTGCATGTCATTCATATGCAATTAGGTAACTTTTGAGTGTTATCATTCTGAAATTGAGCCTAAAAATGTGAAAGAAGCTCTTGATGATGAAAACTGGATAAATCCTATGCATGAAGAGGTTAATCAGTTTGAAAGAAATGATGTTTGGACACTTGTACCTAGACCTCATTCTGATATTTATGTCATAGGAACAAAGTGGATTTTCAAAAATAAAATTGATGAATCTGGTAATATTGTGAAAAATAAGGATAGATTGGTTGCTCAAGGCTATACTCAGATTGAAGGAATAGACTTTGATGAAACATTTGCTCCTATTGCTAGAATAGAATCTATTAGATTACTTCTTGATATTGCATGTTTCATTAATATTAACTTGCATCAAATGGATGTTAAAGCTGCTTTCTTGAATGGTATTCTGGATGATGAAGCTTATGTTGAACAACATAAAGGTTTTGAAAATGTGGAATTTCCTGATCATGTTTACAAGTTAAAGAAAGGTTTGTATGGTCTAAAACAAGCACCTAGAGCTTGGTATGGTAGACTTACTGATTTCTTACTTGAGTTTGGATTTTTGAGAGGTGAAGCTGATAGAACCTTGTTCATTAAAAATTCTAAGAATAATATCATGGTTGCTCAAATATATGTGGATGATATTGTATTTGGTTCAACTTGTAATGATATGCTTGATAGTTTTGTTAAAGAAATGACCTGTACTTTTGAAATGTCCATGGTTGGAGAACTGAATTTCTTTTTAGGTCTTCAAATCAAACAAATGAAAGATAGTATTTTCTTTTCTCAAAACAAATATGCTAAGAATTTGATGAAAATGTTTGGTCTTGAAACTGCTAAAACTATGAAAACCCCTGTAGGTTCAACTCAAAAGTTGAGTAAAGACTAGATTGGAAAAGATGTTGATCCTACACTGTATAGATCAATGATTGGAAGTCGTTTGTACTTAACTTCTAGTAGGCCTGATATTATGTATTATGTTTGTCTTTGTGCTAGATATCAAGCTAATCCTAAGGAATCACATCTTAATTCTTTGAAAAGAATTATAAGATATGTAGCTGGAACATGTGATCTAGGTATTTGGTACTGAAAGGATACTAATTGTTCTTTAGTTGGCTATAGTGGTGTAGATTGGGTAGGTGATTGTGATGATAGAAAAAGTACTAGTGGAGGATGTTTCTACATGGGAAACAACATTATTTCCTGGAATAGTAAGAAACAGAATTGTGTATCACAATCAACAGCTGAGTCTGAATATGTTGCTGCTGAAAGTTGCTGCACTCAACTACTATGGCTTAAAAAGATGTTTGATGATTATGGGTTGGAAAGTGGTATTTTGACTGTTTATTGTGATAATACTAGTGCTATCAATATTTCCAAGAATCCTGTGCAATATTCTTTGACTAAGCATATAAGTATAAGACATCACTTTATAAGAGATCTTGTAGAGAAAGAAGTTGTGAAGTTAGAGTACATATCTACTGAAAAACAACTTGCTGATATTTTCACAAAAGCCCTTGATAATGACAGGTTTTCTTCACTTAGAAAATCTCTTGGTCTTTGCTATATCTGAAAATAAACACTAGATGTTGTGACAAATGTTTCCAACATTTGAAGCAACATTGTGGTTCTGATAATGAGTTTGTCTGTTGATTCGCTTATGTTTGAACTTTAAATGATAGTGTTATGATCTTATTGTTGAATCATGGTTTAGATACAGAGTCCTGGACATATATCTCTTAAATGCATTAAAAAATAAAGCACAACTTAGATGTGTAATCATTGAGTAACTATAGGACACGGAGTTCGCTACTACGATGTTCTCTTTTCAAAAGGTGATTAATTATACATCCATGTTTGTTCACAATCTGCTGAGTAATTATGGGATATGGAGCTCGCTACTACGATGTTCTCTCTTGAAAAGGTGGATCAATGTGAACATGTGTTTAAAAGAAAATTTTGAAATATGCAACACTTTGATGATGAATTTCATGCAAAATTGAGTGTTGAGATATGTGTGTGCCGATATTTATGCGATTCGAACTTTATCTATCATACATGATTCGTTTAATACTCTGAATAAGTTAATTTCGCGGTTTGAACTAGTTATTTGAACTGATATGCATTTATTTAATTTTGGATATGGTCTCTGGTTTTCGAAAATGTTTTTGGCAATCTCTTACACATTCACACGATCACTAACTTGCTTTTTAGTGGGTGGTTACCTCTGGTTCCCACTCCTGATCGGTTTCTTGGTGATTTTGTGTAATAACCTCCACTTTCTTCTCCTCTTAAGTTCGATTTGTTTGTGATGTTTATTACTGAAAGATGAAAACTTTTTGTGTTGCAATAGGAATTGAGGTTTGTCGATTTTACTTATGTTATTACTTTATTTCGATCACATACTATACTTTTCCCTCCTATTTTCTCATTTCATTATTTTTAACCTATACTTTAATTTGATTGGACAGAAAGGCGGTGAAATGGCTGATAAACAAAACCCTTCGGCTCCTTCTCCTGTTTATTCACACTCTCACACGAACCTCTCTCAAGAAAACCCTCATTCGCACCCTTCTTCTCCGTTGAATTCAATCCCTCTGAACTTACTTGCAGAAATGGCCGCTCAAAACCCAAATTATGATTCCACTAATATTGGTGGATCATCATCTTCATCCATAACAAAACTCACTCCATACGAATTTCCTGAAGATACCCCTCAATCTCTGATTCGACTGATCATCGAACAAATGCTAGAGAAAAACCTTCCTGTTTTCCCTGATGTTTTTGTTGGCAAAAGACAAGTCAACATTAATGACTTTGTTGATCTTTCTGCTAAACCCTTAGCCACAGAAATCCCTGATGAACCTTCTCCAAAACCTGTTGAAAACCCTACTCAAACGGCCGATGTTGAGATGGAAAAAGTTGATTCCTCTGATTCAGAATGAATGGGGGAGAAATTGAAGAACATTAGGCTGAGAAAGAAGCAATTAGCTCCCAAAAGAAGTGGTGGAAAATTGAGGAAAATGAGAGTCTCACAAAGGAACCTTGGAAAGAAGGTGTACTACACTGGGATACGTCCTAAGATGACTAATGGTGGTGTTGATGATCCCATCCAGGTTGATGATTCAAATTAAGAGATGGAGATTCCAGAAGTCCCTGCTGAGCCAAAGGTTTCAGATGATGATCTGACAATGGAGGAGTTGATGGCCAAAGAAAAAGAGAGGAGAACAAAAAGGAGAAATGATCCTCCTGTTCATGCTGCTGCATCATCAGATTCTGAACAAGAAGAGGAACCTGAGGAAGAGGAACCCCAGGAAGAGGAACCTGAAAAAGATGAGCCTGTTGAAGATCAAACTGATGATGAGTTTGATCAACTCTTTGATGAGGTAATGGAATCTGACTCTGACTCTGATGATAAGGAAGATTATGAAAGAAAGTCTGCTGTGGTTAAATCTTTGCTTAAAAGGAACATAATAGATGAAAGGATCATTAAAATCCCATACTTTGAAGCTAATAACATGATTGGTTTTCTAGAAAGTAGATCATTGTTGCATGCTCTTCAATATGCTAAACCGTATTATGTTGGTTGGGTTGCTGAGTTCTATGCAAATTTGAAAAGGAGTTGTGATAATAGGTAGTCTTCAAACTATGGAAAGATAAGATTTAGATACAATGTGGTAACAATCAATCATAGGCATATCAATATCTTTCTAAGGACTAGATAAACTGAGCAGGATAATGTTGAGCTGAATATTAAGGAAGTGATGGCTGTCATCACTGGTGGGAGGTATTCTGAATAGACTTTACAGTTTTCTGCTGCCAAATTAACCTCCTTGTATTCTGTGATGCATAAGCTACTTGTTTCCAATTGGCTACCCTCAAAGAACTCTACTGTGTTAACCAAAGAGCAAGCCTTCTTGCTATACAAGATTGTGCACTTGAACAGATTTAACATGGGGCAGATCATATTTGATAATATGATGACATATTGTAAACACACAGAAGGAAGCATTCTTTCTTATCCAAGTTTGATATGTCAATTCTTGGATAAGTTAGAATTTGAGAGGCCACGAGGTGAAAAGATTAGTGGATTTGTTCCATTTTTTGGAATATCTCATGTGTTGAAAAGTCTGTAATTGTGGATCTTCCTTTACAATCTTTTACAAAAACGTTGCCCATCCTGTTGGCAACATTCCTTATACAAGAACTCTACACCCTCTGTTCATTTTACAAATTCTTTCATTTATGATCAGATTACTTCCATCCAGTAGAACAAATATGCTCTACTTAAACAACAAACGTTTTGGAGAAACATGCTTTCTACTCCAACAGGGGGAGGATCACTTGATGATGGTCCTGAAGATGGTGGTGATGATGGAGCTGGTCTGTTATGGTCCCACTATGACAATGCACCCATCGTAGGGCGACACGAAGTAAGGCGACCATGATGCGAGCATCATCTTTGGTCATAATGACTTTGGTCGCCGCCCGCACCAAGACCGCCCGCCTTTTCATTTTAGCTTACCATGACCAAAGATAGTCGGCGAATAAAAATGGGCCCGAGGCCAATATTATCAGTTCGATATGGAATATCTCAAGCTTACTGAAGCTTTGGATAAAAAGCGTTCTTATCAAACCCTAGCTAGTGATTATAAATACATGTTAACACTCTCATTGTAAGGGATCTTAGACTTTAAACAATATTATAGTAGAAATCCCCGGCTTGGTATTGCCCCGGAAAACAATCTTTAGCGAACCTGTTAACAAATCGTGTGTTCCTTTACTATTTATGTGTTTATTGTTTATCTAGTGAGTGATTGTTATACTTATAACAATTTAGCGCCCCGTGGGAAACCACTATCCCACTTTATAAGAACTCACGAAGCGATAAGGCATCCCGATCATTCAAAAATCGAGAATGGAGCGAGAGGCCTCCTATCCTCGAATACTCCGCTTGGACAAATAGAATTTTTCAAGACCCCGCGAGATGAAGAATACGTGATATATTTACTGTGAGGAAGAAGACCCAAACCCATCACCAAAGCTTTATCCCGAAGGGAGAGCTCACCTAGGAGGACAACTCGCCTCAATATCTCGGCCTCAAAGGTTTCCCTCATAGGTTTTTGAGCCCTTGGTCTTCCGTCGACTCAACCACTCGTTTTGATCGCCTGGGTGACAATTTTTAAAAGGGCCAAATACTTAATTCTCACCAAATGATTGTAGCCGAGAAGGGCGAACACCGTAGGAAGTTCGAATGAACCCATACATTTTTCACCGGGGGTTTCAACATGAGGCATGTTGGTCCCGCAAGTTAACGAGTCTCCACACGTATGGGGGAGGAATACACGTGTTCAATGATTTTAAAACTTTTCTTTCATGAGGTCGATGGGTCTTGTCCATTTTTTGAAAGCCTGCATTGGAACAAAGTCTATCGAGACAATGATCCCGGTACTTTCGAAGACAACCGAGCTGAGTTTATCGTTCCCGAGGAACTTGGATAAGATATTTATCTTTTGAACCCTCGGTAGAGTTAGTTCGGGCAAAATCTATCTGTTCTAGAACTCAAGTTGTCCCTAAGTTTATACTCGTTTTTAGCTTTTTCTTCCTTTTAATAAAACTTGATTTAAGGCTGAACAAACATAGATTGGTTTTTTATCAATGAATAATGCTTTTCAAATGAAAAAACATGCAAAATATAATAATGCAAAGATCTGTTATAGTGGTTCGGAGACTCAAGCTCCTACATCCACTCTCTCCGACCTTGATAGAAATTCTTAACCACTTCCTAAAGCTTTCTAGCTAACTCACCAGTAGCTTACTCACTTTTCTACTTTGAGTTTTCCAGGTCGACTCACTGCGACTTACTAACTCAAACACACACAAGTGTTTCTACTTTTCAAGTAGCTTACTAACTTCTTCTCTAGAGTTTTCTGGCTAATTCACTGTAGCTTACTAACTCTTTACAACTCCAACTCACCAACAAGACACACACAAACTACCTTAACAAAAGGGTTTGGGTTTTGGGTTGGTTTCCAACTAGGATGAGATATCCTTTACAATAAGAACAATGCAAAGGATAGGATATCTCTACTAAGCTTTGGATATTTCTTATCAATCTAGGCTTAGTGAATGAGCTCTCTCCAATGTGAAACACTTGGGAAATTCTAGATTTTTCGAGTGCTTCAATTTGCAGTAATACGAATGAGCTCTTGAGTTGCTTTCAAATTTCCCGTGACCTTTCAATGTAAAGGGTCACTAGTATTTATAGGCAACTTCACCAAGGTCACTCTTGAAAAACTATCCGTTGGAGGAGATAGCTTCATGAGTTTCCTCTTATGGTTTTTGATGAACGACTATTTTTAGGGTTTGAATACTCCCTTGCATGTTTTAGAAAATATGCATTCATGTAGCCAATCACCACTTTTTGCAGTCTGGAACATAGTACTACTGACATGCTTCAGTGTTCTGTCGCTTTCAATGTCAGTAAAGTACAGTGTTGTCTTCCTCTGATTGGTTCTTTTCTTCAGTGTAGACAAACATAACGGCTCTTTTTGGTCAATCTCTCTGAATGAGATAACCTTAAGCAACACTTAGACTTAGTTCCTTTTTATGCGCATATGAATGTCTTATCTATTTTTCTTATTCTCGTTTTCTCGGTTTTGTAGTCTTAAGATAGATATTATTCAAAGTGCCTCGGAACATTCAGTTATCTTTTGTATTCAATATTTTACCGAGTCTTCAATAATTCTTTTCTTGATTCTTCTCGTATCTTGAGAATCTTCCAAGTTTTAGTGTCTTTCTTGATGTCTTGATTTCTTGTCTTACTCGATCTTCGAAATGAGACTGACTAAGTCTTGATTTCTTGAAACTTCTTTGAGTCTTGATGAATATTGAAACTTCTTGAGTCTTCAATTACTTTTTTGAAACTTCAAAAATCTTGAAATCTTGAAAACTTCTTGAGTCTTGAATCTTGAAAACTTCTTTGAAAATCTTGAAATCTTCAAAATCTAACTTGAAAATCTAACTTTGATCTATATCTGGCGACTATACATGGTGTAGATAACTTCCGAACACTCTATCTTTTGAATCGACTCGATCTATCAAGATTATCCTGAACATGTCATACTCAGGGGTTTTGGGATCTAATCAAAATCTCTTTATTAAATTCATCTCCCAACAATTTCCCCCTTTTTGATGATGCCAAAACCATCTTGTTACGAAAACCTAACCTATACTCAGGTTTCAGTTTTTCTATTACAATCCAAAAATGGCAATTTTTCAACAATTTCAAAACATAAGGCATATCAAACATAAAAGACATGTAAAAAGATAATGAGATATTATCTTTGAGCATAAAGATAAATTTTCATTGATGTAAGATCAGAGTTACAGATTACAATGAAAATCAAAACAAAAACAAAAGTACAAAATCTTTAGTCTTCATCAACTTCATCCTCAGGCACTTCCAGGTTGAACATCTCATAGTATCTCTTCTTCAGATCATCCCTTCCTTTGATGATATCAGGGTTGTTTTCTGTTAGGCCTAGTTGGATGGCATACTGAGCAATCTCCTAAGAAATGGCTGTCTCATTCACATAGCCATTCTCAAGTCTTGGAGCTGGGTAAGTGTATGGACCAGGGGCAACTATCTGAGTATTACCTTCATCTGCCAAGTTGATCCAACTTTGCAGGTACTTAGGATAAAATGTCAACAGGTATTCAATGAAGGCTTCAATCATATCCGAGCTGCTCCCTCTCCATTCCCTCATAATCTCATAATAGAACCAGAAGGTTCTCTTGATTTTCTCCCACGCATCATTGAACTGAATAGGCATACATTTGTTAATGTGCGGCGATTTCCGAGCTTTCTCTGTACCCCTCTTTTTGCTAAAAAACTTCTTGAAACCACTTCTTCTTTTCTTGTTCTACAAATTCCACTGCCTTTCTTTTTCTAGGTTTGACTTGATCTTCACCGGCTTGGCTTGTTTCCACCATCCTTCTACCACTCAGTTTCTCAGAAATTGCTTCCTGAATAGTCTGCTCAGATACTTGAGTGTAGATAGGCTCTTCAACTTCTTTGAATTTGAGCTTCTCAGTGGCTTCAACTTCTTTTAAGGCATCAACAATTATCTTTTCTTCAGCTTCTTTCTCAGCCTTTCTCTTCAAGGTTTGTGCCAACAACTCGCTAAGTTTGCCACCAGGCCTTTCCCCTTTTTTGGCACCATACCTTTCTCAGCCTTTCTCTTCAAGGTTTGTGCCAACAATTGTCTTGATCATCAGATCATTCTTTTCAACCAGCTTGGCTTCAAGATATGTTGTTCTTTCCTGATACATCTGCTTCATCTTTGCATTGAGATCAGCTTTGACTACATCAACCTTTCCTTCCAGAGTAGTCAATTTATCAAAAGCAAGAGATGTTTGAAGTTACAGCATGTCTGAAGATGAACTCAGAGTTTCTAGCTTTTGAGATTGGCTTGCCAAGGTTTCTTCATTTTGAGTAATTTTCTCCACCATTGGCACCACCTTCTCTAATTTCTCCAAGATGGGACTGAGATCAATCTCTGGAGTGAGTACAACTTTGTCCACCTGAGCTGGGTGCTCCACCTGAGCCTCAGTCTGCATATCAGACATAGCAGATTTAAAGATAGGAACTTCAGTAGCTTTGGCATAATGTTTAATAGTGCCAAAAGATACCTGAAGAGTGCTAACTTCAGTCTGAGGATGTGAGATATCAGTCTGTCCAGCATCAGTTTCCTTCTCCATCTGAGATTGATTTTCAGGATCCTCTTGCTTATCACCCTCTCTATCTTGATCCTCATCTCCTTCTAGATTTTTAAAGCTGGAGGCATCAACATCAGCTTCCCTTCTCTCAGCCACTTTCCTCTTGACTAGCTCATCAAAATCAGCATTTTTCATTCTGAGCTTTGTCTTCCTGAATCCAGAGAACTCTGTCAGAACTGCAGTCTCAGCATTCCACCAATCCTCTCCTCTGAAGGAGGCTATGTTCAGCATCTCTGGAAGAGTCTGATTCAGGATATAGACAGTGGTTCTGAGTCTGAAGAAGAGATCCTGAAGGTCAGGAAATGCGCTCAGCTCAGGGTACCTATCAAGAATGAATCGTTCCCCCTTGTTGCACCATTCAGTTTCTTCTGCCTCTCCCTTCTTCATCTTTGGGCTCTCAGGATCAGTAGGATCAGAATGAATGAATTCTGGTGCTGAGGGATTGAGAAATGGTTCACTCAGGAGGGCATCCAAATTCAGCAGATCCTGAGGTTCAGTTTGATCTGAGGTCTGAACAGGTAACTCTTCAGTAGGAACCTGAGGTCCCTTGAATATTTCCAGAGATATTTTATCTGAGCTCAGAGAAGTTCCGAGTACCTCAGAGAAAACCTGTTCCTCAGTTTCTTCCTGTGCATTTGTCACAACCTGAGCCAGAACTTGCAGTGGAGATTTCAGTCCTTGCTGGCCTTCAGGTTGAACTTCCTCAGTGTCGCTGACCTCCTCATCAGTAATAGTTTGAAGCTTTCTGCATTTCTGAGGGGCCAGTGTTTTCTTCTTCAGAGTTTCTCCTTTCTCTCTTTTCACGTCCATCAGGGCTTTCCCCCTGGCTTGTTGGGCTTCAACAGCTCCTTCTTCAGTGGTCTCCTCCTGAGACTTCGAGCTTTTCTCTTTCCTTCCTTTCAAAGTCTTCTTAGTTGTTGGTGGCTTGAATATGATTTTTGACTTTGGAAAGGGTGAGGAGTTGGCGAAGATATCCTCCTCTTCTCTGCACATTTCCAAGATGAATGCAATCTTGGTTGCATGTAGGATCTTCCCTTTGACAACAACGGATCCATTCACCTTTTGTACTTGCTTAGCTTGATCACTCACCACCTTGATTAAATAATGTAACCAGTTGAATGCAGTGGTGGGTGAATCTTCAATCGCCGCCATTAACCTCAACTTTGTCGTGCTTATCTGTTCAAAGCTGCCAGACCTACTCATTATGCATTTTCTCACAATGTCCAGCAATACTCGATATTTAGGCTTCAAATGCCTTTTATTCAAAGTTTCTTCAAACTTAACTGGATTCTCTGCAATCCTATCCAGATATTCTTGCTCCCTACCCATCATATAAACCGTAGGGTCTTCTCCTCTATCGCTTAATTCGTATATGGCATTAAGATTCTTAGGAATGATGTACAATTCCCTAACAAAATCCACATACTTTGAACTATGCTCTAAATGAGAAAAAATTATCTGCGATTCTATACAACCTTCCTCATCTAATTTCAAATTCGAGATAAACTCTATTACCTCTTTTGCGTATTTTGCCTCTGGTTGATTCGCAACCAGGCAAGTGAGCTTTGTCAATCGAATCATATGTAACGCTTCCTCTTCGTGAGTTGCATTTGATGAGCTTTCGAGAGAAACGACGTATTCATACCAAGGTTTGTTAGAGATGGCAAGCTTATCGTATACAGAGAACGTCATTTTTTGAAGAATTTTTGTGAAGGATTTTGAGAAGGATGATAATTTCTGGGCAATCGAGAGTTTTTGAAGCAGAGTGTTTTGAGAAGATGAAAGTTATTTTGGAATAGGGCTTTGAAGGAAATTTCTTCAATAGATATAGGATTTTAATTTATGGAAAATCGTATAGATGAAGAAATCGACGGTCGAGATTAAACACCGACTAAATCGGGTATATGAAAGGATGATTTCACAAATATAACACCGCCAATTTATCCTTATTGGTGATTAATGAACAGTGCATTTAATTACTGTTCCTGCAGACCATTGACTTTCTTCGTGTATTTCAAAGGTCCCGCCCAAATATTCCTTCAGGTGTTATGTTATTTATTGCCAATGATTACTGAGATTCAGTTAGACAATAAATGTGTTGCATGAGTCAATACTTCTTCAGACTAATTTCCTCCATCGATCTTCTTGAAGTTTTGACCTTGATAAAATGTCGATAATAATCTTGAAAATGAAAGGGGTCGATATAATCTTGAAATCTTGAAAAAAAAGTCGATAATAATCGAAGTCTTGATCTTCAGGATATCTGAGTTTCCCAAGACTCAGAGTTCAGTACTTTCAATTTTATCCTGAGTTTCTCAGTAAAAACCTGAGAAAACTTCATGCATCTGAAAACCTTCAATTTTTCAGATTTGCTTCATTAACCTGGATCCAACATACCTAATTCAACTGATAGTTCCTGAAATCTTGATTCAGCCAAAGGTTTAGTCAAGATATCAGCTCTCTGTTTATCAGTATGAATTTTCTCCATTCTGATGTCTTTCTTCTCAACATGATCTCTGATGAAGTGATGTCTGATATTAACATGCTTACATCTGGTGTGCAATACTGGATTTTGTGTAATAGCAATTGCACTATTATTATCACAAAATATAGGTACTTCATTGGCTATAATCTTATAATCCCTCAATTGTTGTGCGAGCGAAGAATGCATGCTGCTTGACTTCCTAGCCGACCATGTATTCAAACTTGATAGTCTTGGTTGCTCTTGAGGTTTGTTTCTTTGAAAATCATGATATCAGTTTACTTTCAAGAAATTGACAAGTTCCTGTGGTAGACTTCCTGTCAATTCTACATCCTCCATAATCAGCATCTGAATAACCAGTTAATTCAAGGTTATCATCAGCTGGATACCATAATCCTCTATTCACATTGTCTTTAAGATATTTCAGAATCTTTTTGGCAGTCTCCATGTGACTAGCCTTAGGATTAGCTTGATATCTTTCACATATCCCAACAGCAAATGTTATATCAGGCCTACTTGCTGTGAGATATAGCAGTGATCCAATGATCCCTCTATAATCAGTGTGATTTACTGATTTGCCTTCAGGATCAGGATCCATCTTGTAGTTAGTATTCATAGGAATTCTAACTGCATTGCAATTCTGTTCACCATACTTTGCAATCAGATCTCTGGTGTATTTTGCTTGATTGATGAAAATTCCTTCCTTAGTTTGTTTCACCTGAAATCCAAGAAAGAAATTCATCTCCCCCATCATTGACATCTCAAACTTTCCTTTCATCAGGGTAGAAAACTTTTCACACAACTGATGATTTGGAGATCCAAATATGATGTCATCTACATAAATCTGAACAAGTAAGATGTCTTTCCCATCTTCTATCCTGAACAAAGTCCTATCAACAGTTCATTTGATAAAACCATGGTCGATGAAACCGAAAAGGGTATCATACCATGCTCGGGTGCTTGTTTAAGACCATACAAGGCTTTCTGAGTCTCAGAAACTTGGTCATTCTGTACGTAACGGGGAGGTTGTTCCACATAAACCTCTTCCTTAAGCACACCATTCAAAATGCACTTTTCACATCCATCCGATGGATGTGAATTTCATGTGGGCAACATATGCAAGAAACAATCTGATGGCTTCTAGTCTTGCAACAGGTGCAAAGGTTTCATCATAATCCAAGCCTTCTTCTTGGGAATAACCTTGTGCAACTATCATTGCCTTGTTTCTCACAATGTTGTTGTTTTCATCTCTCTTATTCTTGAACACCCACTTAGTTCCAATCACATTGTGCCTCTTAGGTCTATCCACTAGCTCCCAAACTTCATTCATTGAGAACTGATTCAGCTCTTCTTGCATAGCAGTAATCCAAAATGAATCTTGTAGAGCTTCTTCAATCTCAGTAGGTTCTTTTTCAGATAGGAAGCAGCAGAACAAAGCACTTTCTCCATGGAACCTTCTTGTTTTGACACCATCTGATAGATCACCCACAATCTGACTTTTAGGATGACTATCCAACCATTTTATCCTGGATGTTCCCCCTTTAGTAATATCCTCAACATCAGAAATGTTAGGTTCGTAGTTCATTAAATTCGGGAACAACGAAAAAGGAGAAAGAGAATCATCTTCCTCAGGGGAAATTCCATTCAGAACATTGTCAGAGACATTTGTTCCCCTTTGGTTGATAGATTCAGAGTTTGCCTCAGCTGTGACCACATCTTCATCGGCATTACATACCTGAGTCTGAACTGGTGTATGTTCAAATTGGTTAGCTTTAGTGTGTTGACTTTTCTTCAGTGGAGAATTTCCATCATGAGTCTCACCATCCTGAGTTTTTCCATCCTGAACTTCTTTGTCTGAGTCTGATTCACTCCAATCATAGAAAGTGACTGACTTCTTCTTTTCGGAGTTCGAGAGGATGTTTTATCATTCTTTTCTGAGGCTAAGTCTGGTGATTCTCTTGATCAGTTCTCCTGAGTCATGTTCCTGTTTCTTATGAACACAAGTAGATTCATCAAAAACAACATGAGGTGTTTCTTCCACAATAAGAGTCCTACAATTGTAAACTCTGAAGGCTTTACTGACATCAGAATATCCTAAGAATATCCCTTCATCAGCTTTGCTATCAAAAGTTTTCAACTGATCATTACCAATATTGTGTATGGAACACTTGCAACCAAACACACGAAAAGAAAGAAACAAGAGGCTTCCTTTCATTCCACAAATTCATATGGAGTTTTTCCTTGGTTCTTGGTCAAGATGGATCTGCATTACGAGAGTAGCATGCAAAGGTTGATAGCTTTAGCCCAAAATCTCTTAGGAATATCAGCTTCAACAATCATTGTCCTTGCAGCTTCTTTCAGAGTCCTATTTCTTTTTTTTGCAGAACACCATTACATTTGTGGGGTCCTTGCGGTGATGTTTCATGAGCTATTCCATTTCTTTCACAATAATCGATATATAATATGATTGATAAACTTCGGTTCCTTTATATCGATCCGATTTTGACCACACTCGATTCTTTTTTCAATCTTGAGCCTTTTCAATGAGTTCAGGCGATTTTATGCGAGTCTCTTTCTTCTTGAGTAAGAATATGACCCATGTGTATCTAGAGTAGTCATCAACTACCACAAGTGTGTATTTTCCGCCATTAGTGCTCACAGTGTTCTTGGACCAAAGAGATCCATATGTAACATTGTAGTATTCTTTCGATGAAACATCTACTTTGCTTTTGAAAAGATGCTCGATTTGTTTTCCTTTCGACAAGCATCACATACATGTTCTTTCTTGAACACTTCATTGGGTAACCCCCTCACAAGTGCTAATCTTGCAAGTTTGTTCAGGGTTTTGAAGTTTAAGTGATTCATTCTTTTGTGCCACAACCAACTGGTATCAGTGGAACTTTTTGCAACCAAACATGTCTCTTTAGGAGTTGAACTCTTATCAGCAAGATACACATTTCCTTTTCTAGTACCAGTCAGTAGAATTTTCTGTGAAGTATTGTCTTTCACATAACATAAGTTCTTTGAGAACTCAACATTGAATCCTTTGTCACAGAATTGACTAATATAAAACAGGTTATGCTTTAGACCAGACACATATGAAACACCATGAATATGAACAGAGTTAACTTCAAGAGTTCCACATCCTTCAGTTTGTCCTTTGGAATTGTCTCCAAATGTGATCTGAGGGCCTTTTTGCTCAACATAGTCAGTGATTAGTTGCTTATATCCTGTCATATGTCTTGAACATCCACTATCCAGATACCATACAATAGGAGCCAATTCATTCCCACTCATCAGTGCTATGTTGTCTTCATTCAGCTCAGTGCCCTTTTCTTTCACCTGAAAAACAGATCAGTTCTTAGGTACCCATTTGGTGTAGGGTCCTACCAGGTTAGCCGTACCTTTTGGAACCCAAATTTGCCTAACAAATCTAATTACTTTAGAGTGGCTGATTTGTCTCCCATAAACATCTACATACACATTCACCACTAGGTGCCTTGACAGTATCCTGTGTATGAGTGACAGCCTTAGCATGAACATGAGTCTTAGAGTTCTTCTTGGGTTCAGGCCTTTTGTTCAAGTGCCTTGGCTTTTGTGTAACTGGTCTCTGTCTCTGCTGACTTGGGTTCAGGAAACCTTTACCCTTAGGGAAGTGGGGTTTAGGTTGCCTGTACTAAAATTGGGGTCTTTAAGTAATCTGAGGACTTGGTCTTTTCAGTTGAGAATATCTCTGCTGAGTGTTTCTCTTCTGAAAATTCCTCTGATGGTTCAGTGCAGATCTCTTTAGGTCGGTATTCTTAGCCTGAGGCTTTGAAGTACTGGCCTGAAGATTTCCTACTGAGTGTTTAGGTTTTCTAGCCTTTTCCTGAGGTCTGGGCTTTCTTCCCTGATCCTTCAGTTTTTCTGAAACCATAGGTCCTTTACCCTTGTCTAAAACTCTGGGCAGTTCTTCAGTAAGAAGATTAGGTGCCACTTGTTTAACAAAGACAGTCTTGGTGCTACTAGAAGCAGCATTCAGAAGACCTTGTGAGGTTCCCTCTGGAATGTATCCCAATCCAGCTTTTATAGTTGCAGGTCTTTGATAACTCTGAATTTCATCTATTACTTTAGATGCAAAATTCAATAGAGCTAACTTTCTCTGCGCACTACCCTCACATTTCTTTAGAGTGTCATGCTTCTCAAAGAGGTCATTGAACTCAGTTCTGATAAGCTAAATCTCTTTAGTGGATTTCTCTAATTTTCCATTCAGGATCTCTATCACCTTCTCTTTTTCTGAGAGTTGTACTTTCAGAACATCCAGTTCATCAGTAGTTCCCATCAATTGAGAAGTGATCTCAACATTTTTAGAGTCTTTCCACTTCAGATTCTCAACAGTCAGTTCCTTGTTCTGCTCTTGAGTTTTGGTGAGCAGTTCTTGTAACACAAAATAGTCCTTCATAAGATTCTCAAACGAATCCATCAGGTCAAAGTTACTGTTTACAGTTGAACTTGAGAACTCATGTGCTTGTGTAGGAGCAACAACAGAGATAGAAGAATTTACCTCCTCCACAGCCATAAGACAAATATCATCACTGTCACTATCTGAGAAAATCTCATCTGAGGAACTGGAACCTTCTTCAGAATGTTCTTCTTCCTCAACAATCATAGCTTTCTTGTTGGAGATCTTCTTGTCTCTCTTGGCTTGTCTTTCCTTTCTTTCTTTAGCACTCAGCTCAGGACATTCATATTGAAAGTGACCTTTCTTCTGACAGTTGTAACATCTGTTGGTATCATCATCCTGATCACTTTCCTCCTTGGTCTTGGAGTCCTTCTTTTGGATGAGGATCCTTCAGCTTTCTGGTCCTTTCTTTTCTCAGTGTATCTGTCCTCAGCTTTTGAGTCTCTTTTGTACCTGTGATTCCTGTAATATTTCTTATATTTCCCATATCTGCTATTGAGTCTTTCAAATCTTCTTGCCATCAGTACTAGCTTATCCTCCTGCTCATCCTGATTTTTGGCAAGTGAGTTCTCAGACTCTCTAGACTTATAGGATTTCTCTTTGGCTTTGAAAGCCACATTCTTGCTAGATGAAGAATCATCTTTGCTGTCAGATTTCTTAGATTTCTTGTCAATCACAAACTCATAAGCTTTCAGTTCAGAGAAAACTTGTTGATATGGCATGGAATCAATATTTTTGGTGTTTTCAATCACCACAACATGTATATCCCATTTCTTAGATAATCCTCTAAGAATTTTCAGTGCCACTTCTCTCTGTGGGTATCTTTTCCCAAGAGCATTCAGATCATTCATGATGCTAGTGAATCTGACCTCAAGTTTGTCAATGGATTCACTATCTTCCATTTCAAAGCTATCAAACTTTCCAATAGCAACAGAAAGTTTGTTTTCCTTAATATGATATGTGCCTTGACAAATAACATCAAGTGTGTCCCATATTTCTTTTGCAGTTTCACAGTGAGAAATCATCCCCATAACACCATCATCAATAGTGTTATACAAAGTATCTTTAGCAATGTAGTCAAGATTGACTAACTTTCTCTCATCAGGAGTAAGTTGATCATCAGACTTTGGAAATTCATCTTTGGGATCATTCCTCTCAGTATCAGTGATTCTGGGATTCACAACAGTAAATTTGAATGGTCCTTCAGAAACCACTCTCCACATTCTTTCATGTTTTGAATACAGATGAGCCTGCATTCTTAATCTCCATAGATCATAGCTCTCAACAGAGAACATAGGAAGTTTCTTAGAAGGCATGATGACTGAGCGTTGTAAGATATCAGCAAATAGATCTATTCAGTAGACCACCAAAGTCTTCCAGCAAAATAGACTATGGCTACCAAAGCAAGTGGTCAAATTGAACCACTGCTCTAATACCACTTGTTGGTCCCGGTGCTAACGAGTCTCACACGTGTATGGGGCAGGGGAATATATGTGTTCAGTGATTTTAAAAACTTTTCTTTCACTGAGGTCAGATGGGTTAGGTTGTCCTGATGATTTGGCCCTGAGAAGAACAGATTGTACATAGTCAAAGTCTACTGAGACAACGACCCTGAGCTGCTTTCAGTAGCTTCAGATTAGCCCAACTGAGCCTGAGTTTATCAGAGATCCTGAGGATCTTGGATCAGATATTTATCTTACTGAACCCTCAGTAGAGTTAGTTCAGTTTGGTAACTATCTGTTCTAGCTACTCAAGTGTGCGGAATGATTGGCCCTAAGTTTATACTCGTTTTAGCTTTGCTGAAAATCTTCCTTTTAATAAAATAGTGATTAAGGCTGTGATCAGTTGATGCAAGTTCAGTTGATTGGTTCCAACTGAATATCAGTGAATAATGCTTTTAGTGAAAAACATGCAACAGATAATAATACAGTACATAAAGCAAAACAACACAACAATTATACTGGTTCAGAGACTCAAGCTCCTACATCCACTCTCTCTGACCTTCAGAGAAATTCCTTAACCACTTCCTAAAGCTTTCTGGCTAACTCACTGTAGCTTACTCACTTTTCTACTTTGAGTTTTCTGGCTGACTCACTGCAGCTTACTAACTCAAACACACACAAGTGTTCAGACTACCACAAGTAGCTTACTAACTTATTCTCTAGAGTTTTCTGGCTAACTCACTGTAGCTTACCAACTCTTTACAACTCCAACTCACCAACAAAACACACACAAACTACCTTAACAAAAAGGTTTGGGTTTTGGGTTGGTTTCCAACTAGGATGAGATATCCTTTACAATAAGAACAATGCAAAGGCTAGGATATCTCTACTAAGCTTTGGATACTTCTTATCAATCTAGGCTTAGTGAATGAGCTCTCTCCAATGTGAAACACTTGGAAAATTCTAGGTTTTTTGAGTGCTTCAATTTGCAGTAATACGAATGAGCTCTTGAGTTGCTTTCAAATTTCCCGTGACCTCTTCAATGTAAAGGGTCACTAGTATTTATAAGCAACTTCACCAAGGTCACTCTTGAAAAACTATCCGTTGGAGGAGATAGCTTCATGAGTTTCCTCTTATGGTGTTTGATGAACGGCTATTTTTAGGGTTTAAATACTCCCTTGCATGTTTTAGGAAATATGCATTCATGTAGCCAATCACCACTTTTTGCAGTCTGGAACATAGTACTACTGACATGCTTCAGTGTCCTGTCGCTTTCAGTGTTAGTAAAGTACAGTGTTGTCTTCCTCTGATTGGTTCTTGTCTTCAGTAAATGTAGACAAACATAACGACTCTTTTTGGTCAATCTCTCTGAATGAGATAACCTTAAACAACACTTAGACTTAGTTCCTTTTGTTTGCATATGAATGTCTGGGGCAATATCTATTTTTCTGAATATTCGCATTTTTCTCAGTTTTGTAGTCTTCAGATAGATATTATTCAGTGCCTCGGAACATTCAGGTTATACTGAGTATTCAGTATTTTACTGAGTCTTTAGTAACTACTGTGTCTTCAGTATCTTCTGTGTCTTCAGAATCTTCTGAGTCTTTAGTGTCTTCGATTCTTGATGTCTTGATGTCTTCTGAGTCTTGATTTCTTCGAGTCTTGATGTCTTCAGTCATACTGGAGTCTTCGATGTTTTCGATGACATCTTGAGTCTTGATGACATCTTGAGTCTTTAGTGACATCTTGGAGTCTTGATGTCATCTTGAGTCTTGATGTCATCTTGAATCTTGATGACATCTTGAGTCTTGATGACATCTTTGAGTCTTGATTTCTTGATTTACTTCTTGAGTCTTGATTTCTTGAAACTTCTTGAGTCTTCAGTTTCTTTAGAGACTTATTGAGTCTTCAGTTTCCTCAGAAACTTACTGAGTCTTCAGAATCTTCAGAAACTTACCGAGTCTTCAGAATCTTCAGAAACTTACTGAGTCTTCAGAAACTTACTGAGTCTTCATAATCTTCAAAATCTAACCTGATCTATATCTGCTGACTATACATGGTGCAGATAACTTCCTGAACACTCTATACTGAATCCTGACTCAGTGTATCAAGATTATCCTGAACATGTCATACTCAGGGGTTTTGGGATCTAATCAAAATCTCTTTATTCAATTCATCTCCCAACAAGGCAGAACTCGCCGCCCTGAGACAGACGGTCAGGGCCCTCCAGGAAAGAATGGACAATCAACCCATCTCAGCAAAGCTAACAACAAACTTGGCACTCCCCGCGTCGCCGCTTAGCGCTACCATCGCGGCCGCTCCCGCCTAGACCAAAATCAACACGACCTCGATCGATCAGTACGGGGGGGACTCTAACCCAAGGACGCATCTCGCCAAATACAATTCATATATGATGTCCGTAGAGGCATCTAACGCGACCATGTGCCAACTTTTCCCCCTCACATTAAATGAATAGGCGCACAAGTGGTTCATGTCCGTTCCCCCTCAGTCCATCGACTCCTTTGATCAGTTAAATTTTGGCTCTTCATGGAACATTTCGCGGCCATGGCACCCAAACCCGCAGGGAAACAACGACTGGTGAACATTGAACAAGGTGAGGATGAGACCGACAGGGCCTACCTAGAAAGGTTCGATCGACTCATCTTGGACGGGGAGCCTGTGGGCAATGAGGCCAAGCTACTGGGAGCAATCGCATGGCTAAAAAAGGGTACTAAAATCTAGCAAAACGTCACCGCCAGCTACCCAGAAACTTATGCAGAATTCAGGACCCGACGAGTGACTTAATCAACACCATGGAACTCCTGGCGGCCAGGATGGCGGCCAAAAATGGGCAAGAAGCCAGGATAGTACAAAACCCCAGGAAACTTCAAACCATTTGAAGACTCGGTGGCCGTCAAACTGATAGACGCCTTTGGAGTGTCACCTGGGTACATCTTCACTCAGATCAAAGATAAGCGACTACTCGGCAGCCCTTGGCCCATCAAAAAAAGTGACGGGAGACAAAGCCCGGGAAAGTATTGCCACTACCACGAGATGGTCGGCCACAATACCAGCGAATGCCGCGGCCTCCTCAAACAGCTCTGGAAGCTTTATGAGATAGGATGCTACACGAACATGTCAAGCGACCGCCGCACAGAGACAACCGCAGTCGCAACGCTGCCCCGCCTCAACAAAACGAGGCCAAAAAAAATAAGGAGAGCGTAAAACCGGTCTACAAGTGCCCCCCATGCCAGAAGAAAATAGCGAAAGGGTCATACACACCCTATCACCACTGGGAGCGGTGGGCAGCCTCTACGCGCCAACCGCTCTATCTAAGAGATGCCAGAAGGCCGAGCTCAGGGAGATGGCCAACGCGGTACAACTATGCCTCCCAGTGAACGTTGTCGCATTAGAAAGAAGTCAGATCTAATTCGGCGAACAGGACAAGGCGGGCATCGTATACCCGAATACCGACCCCCTGGTCATATCGGCCAAGATCATGGGAGTGACCGTCAAACGCCTACTTATCGACAGTGGGGCATTTTGCAACATACTATTCAAGAAGACCTTCGATGAGCTCGGCAACTATCATACCTACCTCGAGCCCAGCGAGCATCTAGTCAGAGGATTCGGTGATGCCACCGTGAACCCCCATGGGGTCATTCGCCTGGCAGTGGAGCTAGTGTCGACCATAGATAAGGCCATTAGGGCCACTAAACTTTGTGATTTCCTTGTAATCGACCTACCGTCGACCTTTAACGGGTTCCTTGGTAGGTCTTTCGAGCACGAATTCAAGGCTGCGTCCTCCACTTATTATTTCTGTGTAAAATTCCCCACTTCAGATGGGGTGGTCGGCACCGTTAAGGGTAATCAGCTTGATGCAAGAGGTTGTTCTATTTACTCCCACTCCCATTTAAATTCCAGCACACAAAAAACCAGTATCAATCAAATGAACTCAATGAAAATCGACCAAGGCAAAAGGCCAAAAGAGGATCTCGAGCCAAGACTCGGTTCCGAGCCACACAAATTCATCATCCAAGGAACAATTGACAACCCCATAAAAGATCACAATCTAGATGAAGAACTCAAAAAGGTCAAAATGCATCCGACCCAGCAGGACTTAGAAGTCATAATCGGCTCTAAGATCCCCGCAGAACTCAAAGAAAAGCTGGTCGCCTTCCTCAAGCGCAATCATGACGTGTTCGCCTGGTCACATAAGGACATGGTAGGAATCAACCCTGAAATTGCCGTCCACTGGCTCAATATTGAGCCCAAAAAGAAAGCCGGTCGCACAAAAGAGGAGAAAGTTCGGACCCGAGAAATACGTGGCATTAGCCGAGGAAGTGAAGAAACTCCTCGACAACGACCTTATCACACAAGCCGACCAACCTCAGTGGGTATCCAACACCGTCCTGGTCAAGAAATCAAACTGACATGGAGACTGTGCATCGACTTCACCGATCTCAATGAGGCATGCCCAAAAGATTTCTTCCCAATGCCCCACATCGACCACCTGATCGACAGTACGGCCGGCCATAAAATGATGTCCTTCATGGATGCCTTATCGGCTACCATCAAATATCCATGCACAAAGACGACCAGTAGCACACCTCTTTCCTCACCGAAAAGTATGTATTGCTGGAAGAGGATGCCCTTCGGCCTCAAAAACGCTTGGGCAACGTACCAACGACTGGTGAACCGGATGTTCGCGGAGGAAATTGGAAATTCAATGGAAGTATACGTGGACGACATAGTCGTCAAAAGCCTAAAGAAGGTAAACCACCTCGCCGACCTCTCCCGAGAGTTCGACATTCTGAGGAGATTCAACATGAAACTCAACCCAAAAAAATGCAACTTCGGTGTGGAATCCGGAAAATTCCTCGGCCACCTAGTCAGCAAGCGGGGAATAGAAGCCAACCCGACCAAAATCAGGGCAATTCTAGAAATGAGCAGCCCCAGGAACCCGGAGGAACTCTAGAAACTCACAGGTAGCCTAGCCGCCCTCAGCAGATTCATATCCCGCATGGGGGATATGTGCAAACCCTTCTTCGAAACACTAAAGAAAGCCAAGGGAGATTTCTAGTGGAAGGAGGAAGCCCAAGCAGCCCTAGATGGCATCAAAGGATATCTCGCTGATCCCAGGATATTGGCCAAGCCAGTTCCCAAAGAGAAACTTTTCCTCTACCTAGCAGCGTCCGAAATAGCTTTGAGCTCGGTTCTAGTAAGGGCCGAAGGGCAAGATTACCTACTGATCTATTACATAAGACAAGTACTTAACGAAGCGGAATGGAGATACCCTCCCCTTGAGAAGCTCACCTACGCTCTCGTAATGAGTGTAAGAAAGTTGCGACTATACTTCTTCGACCACCAGGTGGAAGTGTTAACTTCACTGCCCCTAAGAAATGCGCTGCACCGCCTCAATACAGCCGGACGCTGCATGAAATGGGCAATTGAGATCAACCAATTCGGGGTCACCTACGCCCCGCGAACAGCCATCAAAGGCCAGGCCTTGGCCGACTTCATGGTAGAACTCACATACCCCCCGACCACACCAGATTCGCCAGTAGGGCCACCTTGGGAACTTTACGTGGATGGCTCTGCCACGCAAGCCTGAGCTGGGGCGGGCATAATCCTAGTAAGCCTGGACGGACACTCTTTCCAAACAGCCATCACATTTGACTTCCAAGCCACCAACAACGAGGCAGAATACGAGGCCCTAATTGGGGGGCTCGAGATGGCAATGGCCATAGGAGTGAAGAAATTGAAAATTCATACCGACTCGCAACTGGTTGCTTGTCAAGTCTCAGGCAAGTACGAAGACAAATGCGATCGCATGACCGCGTACCAGGAAGTATTTCGGTCCCTACTCGAGAAATTCAACCAAGTTTACGTAGAACTGATACCCAAAAATGCGAACTCCCAAGCGGACGTCCTGTCCAGGTTGGCCACGTCTGAAGGGTCAGCAAATATGAAGGATGTCACCATCACCAAATTAACCCTCCCATCCACTGCGCAGACACTAATCGCCCTCGCTGACCAGATGGAGGTCGGCCCCGAGGATTGGAGGATACCCATACTCGAATACTTGAAAACAGGAAACCTACCAGGCAACAGGGTCGATGCCCAACAATTACAAATGAGGGCGGCAAGGTACGTGATGATCGACAACCATTTGTACAAACGAGGCTTCAGCATCCCGCTACTGAGATGCGTGACTAAGGACGAATGGCAAGCCATCCTCAGGGAAATTCACGAGGGACTCTGCAGAAATCATGCAGGAGGCTAATCCCTGGCCCACAAGGCCATCCAACAAGGATATTTCTGGCCGATGTTAAGAAAGGATGCAATCGAGTACGCGAAAACTTGCCACCATTGCTAAATATTTGCCCCTTCGATCAAAGTGTCCCCAGAAGAATTGACCAGCATATTGAGTCAGTGGCCCTTCGCAAAATGGGGAATCAACATCATCGGACCCCTACCTACCGCTCCGGGCACCGTGATGTTTCCCCTCGTGGCACAAAATGGGCGGAAGTAGAAGCTCTCGCAACGGTCACCCAGGAAAATGTAATAAAATTCATATGGAGAAACATCATTTGCCGATTCGGTCTCCCGCAAGCAATTGTGTCCAATAATGGGAAACAATTTGACGGCCTCCAAATCGACACCTTCTTCAAAAAATGGAAGATAACAAAGCTCTTCTCCACCCCATATCACCCACAATCTAACGGGAAAGTCGAAGCAATCAACAAAATTATCAAGCACACCCTGAAAGCCCGGCTGGAGGGGAGAAAGGGCAAGTGAGCGAGTGAATTGCCCGAAGTTCTATGGTCGTACAGAACAACCTGCCGGACCTCCATGGGAGAAACACCCTACTCCCTCACCTTCGGAAGTGAGGCATTAATACCAGCAGAGATCACCACACCTAGCCACCGAACAGGCAACGGAGCATCAAACAGCAACGACACGGCCATGAAGACAAGCTTTGACCTACTGGAAGAGCAGAGGCTAGAAGCCAGCCTGAAAAATGCCTGGTACAAGCGACAAACATAAAAATATTACAATTCAAAAGTCAGACTCCGGCCGTTCAAAATGGCGACCTCGTCCTAAAAAAGGTGCTCGGAGTACCCAAAGGAGTATTCGGTCCAACTTGGGAAGGCCCGTTCAGAATATCCAAATGCCTGCCAAAAGGTGCGTACGAAATCGAAGATCTAGATGGCACCCCTGCACAATACCCATGGAACGCGGCCCACCTGAAGAAGTATTACGAGTAGCGAATAGGACATAGCACGGCACCATAGTCGGTCCGACACCATATTGTAATAATTAGCCGTCCCCACGGGGAACATTCTATGAAAACTTACATCCACAAGTTTCTTTATATACTCCAACATGAATCAATTTATGCATAACCAGTAACACGCTACTAAAAATAAGCCGAACAGAGAGCGAGTGGTTGCCCGACATAGAGAGCGATCACTCACTGCGAAAAAGCACAAACTCGGAACTCACGTCAACAAGGGCATAGCCGGACTGGCCTACTCACCAAGCCCAGCGACCACTTTCAAATGACAACACCGTAACACGACTAAGCCAAAGTTTAGTAACGCCGCATACAGTAAGACGATAAAAACATAGTCTAAAGCATCGCACCACGGGCTTAAGTTTTCGAACGGCGAACAAGATATAGGCAAGACCCATAGTTGCCGGTGTATGTCCGAGTGTGCATATCCAATAGTTTATAAGCAAAGCAAAGAGTTAAATTTATGAATACACAACAAAGAGAGTAGACAAAGAGGGTAAAGAAGTTAATATCCATTCATTTAAAGTCACTAAAGGTCAAGAACAAACAAAAAGGGCAAGAAGGCCTCTTACAAATTCCCACCCCGAAGGGCATCACAAAAAAAGAAAAAAAAAGAAAAGAGAAGACAAAACCACCATAAACCAAAGCTTTAAACAACCCCGCCTGGGGTATCCTCCTCGACCACCACCTCCTGCTCCCCCTGGGCATCCACCCGCGCATCACCCGCAGGAGTCTCCTCACTCGGGGCATCTATTATCGCTTGATCATCGCCCACCACCTCGGCCGGAGTATCTGGCACCGCGACTCGGTCGACCGACCCTTCGCCCGATGGGCCCACTATGTCAGAGCCACTACCCGGCCTCACCAGTCTGTCCAATGGGGCCAAAAAGGACAAGTCGATGCCGAAATCTGCCAGGTCCACCACAAAAGACCCCGCGTCGAACGGTCATTTGAAGTCCTCAACAAGAACTGAGGCATCGGCGGAAGGGTCGCGATGGAACACCGCCCAAAGAACATCTGCGTGAGAATCGACACGAGAAAGATCCCTAACGGCATCATCGGCCCTGACATCTTCACTCAAGCTCCCGGCCCGAGCCTCATAGTCAACCGCCCAGTATGAGACTCCTTCAAATCACCGCCAAGCTCATTAACCCGACCCCACAAGGTCACCACCTCGGGCGGTCGCGAATCCGAGTTCAAGATTTACACTTTTGGTCACCTCCGCCACCGCAAAGGTCAACTCGATAAATTGGGGCGCCTTCAAAAATTCGCGAAGATGGCCGCAACTGCCTCTGCCAACTTCTTCTTCTCTTCATCGAGAGCAGAGCAAGTGATCTCCAAATCGTGGTTGTTCTGCTCAATGACCCGCTCAAGAAACGTGGCCGCTTTCTGGGAATACACCAAGGTGGTGTAGAGGTTATCCTTTTTCCTGTTCAAGGAGGCGGCTTGGTGGTCGTCCAGGGACCAACACCGGGGGACGTCCCGGATTGAGTGCCGCAGGTATCGGGGCCAGTCGGCCGAGATCCCAACAATGGGCGGCATCTTGGACCGGAGGTAGTTAGCAACGAAAAGGGCGGAAGTTCGCAAACCTGCAGGAAGGAAATTAGTTCAGGGGGACACACGAGTGGCAAAAACACAAAAAGGCGAAACAGAGGAACTTACGCCCCTTATCGGTCAACGCCGCATTCCCAAGAAGGTACGATCACCCAAAAATTGGGGACTAGGTGGGGGGATTAGAGCCGACGATGGAGGAGGACGATGGGCCTTCGCCCGGGCGCCAACACCCCCCACAGGGTGTGGGCGACATGGGGCGATCGAAATGAGCACGCCGAGTAGGAGAACCCTCCGCCTACCCAGAGCGAGCATCCTATCGGCTATCCTTGCTCTTTCTCTTGTCCTTCGACCGATCGGTCCGGGAGGACCCCCCAGTATCCACCACTCCGCCCCCGCGAGACGAGGAAGAGGGGCACGCCCCGGACCCCATCCGAAAGAAGCTGAGAGCGGGATTGCAATGAGAAGTCATCTATTCGGCGGTAGGGACGGTTGCTTGAACGGGTATGTGCGGAGCTACAAAAGAAAAGGCAAGATTATTAGGGCAGAAAGGAGCCGAATGATTCGATAAACCACAAAACCAAGGAGAACGTCGAAACTCAAGAAGGCGGCCGGTCTCGTGAGGATACGTCTGCAGGCCTCCCCACAGTCTCTCGGATGGAGAATTGAAGAGCTCGACGTGACGGAGTTCCCAGGGATAATCAAAGGCAATCCGATGGGCGGTCTCGAAGTCCTAGTTCAACTTATTTTCGTCGGCAACAAGTAAGCCTGCAACAAATAGAAGAAATTAGATCAGTATAGAGATGGCCGATGTACCTTCAGAGCGAAATCTTACGAGGAGCCCGCTCCTGGAAATCAGTAGGGACAGAAATTTTCGAAATAGATCCCAGAGGGGTACTTTTCCACGCCCCTCCCACAAACCACCAACGGGATGCCAATTCTTGACCTTATTGAGGATCCCCCACACGATCCGTCGACCAGGACGATTCTTCAAAGCATAATGACCCTCCTGTCCGTGCTGGGTGATCAGCGACCAATAATAATTCACCTCCATGGGGGTGGGAAGTCGATAAAGTTCGGCTTGGCCGATCACGGCGAGAGTCTCCATGAGGTAGCTCCACCCATTGGGGGTAATTTGGGCCGGGGCAAGGAGCCAGGCGGCCAGCAGGTGAGAGATCTCCGGGTGGAGAGGGAAGCAAAGACCCGCCTCCATCACCGCCTCATGAATGGCGACCATCCCTGCCGATGGTTGGTCGGCTCGCTCAGAACTATCCGGCCAATAGAAAAACACATCGTTCGAGTCTCATACTCACGGTGGGCGACGTCCAATTTGGCCTCCATCATAACCGAACGATACCGTTCATCATTTATATGGAACCTAGAAGAAGCCGCCGAATGGATTTCGGACCGAAGAGGGCGGTGATGTACGAGTCCAGCCCGATAGGCATGATAATCAAAGAAATCCGGATGGTCCTGGTCTCGGTGAACCGAGGGATCCGGAACATCAACATCCGGGGCATGGGCTCTGAGACCCATTGGATCTTGTTCAAGGGTCAACGTGCCCAAATCCGCAAGAGACCCAAACACATCGGAGTCTGCGGGAGCATTCCCCTCGTTACCCCAAACGGAGTCCAAGTTCGAAGCTCCGGCAGAAGAAACGGCCCTCACCGGAGATGTAGGGCTACTCAAGCTCTCAGACATGATTGACAATGAAAGCGGAAGATGGGAGATGAAGAAATTACTTACCAAAGGGTGTGAGAGCCGAGAGAGTTGCTGAAGAATACTCAGGAAGACGAATGTCCGAAGAATGGAGACAGGCGGACCAATTTATAAGAATAGGCGGGGACCCAGTTGCAAGGAATTTTCAAAAATTTGAGGCAGATTCGCCATATCCTAAAAAATTCGGGCGGTTGGCGAGCACGCGCCATCATTACTGTACAGGGTGGCGTCAGCTTCTCTCTTCACAAAGCGACGGTTGGGCTCGCCCGGGGCTCACGTACGGGTGTCGCCCCAGACATCGTGGACCGTGATGCAGGACAACCAGCGACCAATTCGCCAGCGACCTGAGGGGCAATTGTTATGGTTCCACTATCGCAATGCACCCATCGTAGGGCGATACGAAGTAAGGCGACCATGATGCGAGCAACATCTTTGGTCATGACGGACTGGTCGCCGCCCAGACCAAGACTGCCCCGGCCTAGTCCCCCTGATTCCAACGACCATGACCAAAGATAGTCGGCCGAGCAGAAAAATGGGCCTGGGAGGCCAATATTATCGGATTCCCGGTGTGCAGATATGGAATACCCGGTCATCAAGCGGGATTACCGCCGATGAAGGTGGGATTCATCTTCCGCAGTCGGGAACCCTAAAAGGCCGAAGGTCTCGGCCCACAAAAGGCGCAGAAACCCTAGCTAGTGCTTATAAATACATGTTAACACTCTCATTGTAAGGGATCGAAACCTTAGACTTTAAGCAGATATTATAGTAGAAATCCCTGGCTTGGTATTGCCCCCGGAAGTAGCCATCTTTGGCGAACCGGGTTAACAAATCGTGTGTTCCTTTACTATTTCTGTGCTTTATTGTTTATCTAGTGAGTGATTGTTATACGCTCGGGCAAATCCAGGTGAGAAGGATGATGCACCAGATGCTGGTGATAATGCTGAGGATGATGGTGGTCAGAATGATGATGAAGACAGAGAGGTTGAAAATGTTGTACAAGATGCTGTTAATGAGACTGTGGAGGTTGTTGTGGAAGATGTACTTAATGTTGTTGTTGCTGAATAAATTGTTCCTGAACCTGCACCAGTTGAAGATAGAGATACAACTGATGATAGCACTGATGAAGATCTGAGAAAGACTCCAGACAGGGAGAATATGTCTCCTAAGAGTATTGCTATGCTTGATGAGTTGTATGGTCCTGACAATTGGTGAACAGATTCAATACAGGGGGAGTTTTTGATGTATGGGGGAGCATTTGCAGATTATGGAGATGCAGTCATTCCAATGGCCCAGTCCTTCCCTATACTTCACTTTAAAAATTCCTTTCTGTATTGCAATCTTTTATTTACTGCTTTTTACTTTATGAACTCAAGGAGAAATGGCAAATTTATGATGTTGTGCAGAATGTTGTCCAACATCTGGAACAACATTCGTGCAACATCAACAAACTCTCCCAATTTGGACTTTCAACTACAACACACCTGATGTTAAAAACAACATCCGAACTTGTGTCAGGAAAGAAACAAATAATAGCCATTCAGAGAACAACTACTATACAACCAGATCATAATATAAAAACAAACAACAAACACAAGCACTAAGTACATCAGCAGTGTACTTAGGCCAAAGTATCCAACATAAAGTAAATGACAGAAACATAAATCTAACAACTAATTGTCCATATACACTACGTTTTATTAGATGTGTTTTTCTATGCTTCCTACATTGCAGGTTGAAGACAATTTCGGATATTGTCAAGAGGTTGCACTGATGGAGTAAGAATAGAAAGATCATGGATGTTACACCAAGATCATGGAGATAGTGGAGGAGATCTTCAAGGCTGTCCACACCAAGTGGATAGGACAATGCAGTAGGTCTGATTGTCTATAAATAGAATGCATTGATCGACATTCAAGTTTGAGTGAAAGTGAAATACCATTTGCTCTACTTCAAACTAAAGAGAGTAGCATCCGAGACACAACCATGAGTGGAGTATGATGGTCGATGCTATGTCTATTTGTACTGGTCGAGTGTATCCCAATATTTCCCATAGTATTGATTTTCTCTTATTAGATCAAGTTTTAGGTTGAATAAGATCACTAATTACTTGATTGAATAGATTGATTTTTGGTGTGCGGTTTTTCACTACACCTTTTAGGATCTTGTAAGAGATTCGTGTGTATCTCACTACTTGTTATAGTGATGTTTTTAACCATGAGGTTCATATAGTCTGATTATAGACTATACACAATTTTGGAAATCCTTTGCACTGCGTTTTTATACTTCCGCTATCATGTTGTTGTATATGTTTCACAACATTTTCAACAACACTCTGAAAATACACGCACACACACTTTTACTTTTCATCTAATCAAGTTATACTTTTCTATTTAAACAAGTAATACTTTTCTATTTAAACAAATAATACTTTTCTATTTAAACAAGTTATATATATTTTTCTATGTAAACAAGTAATACTTTTCTATTTAAACAAGTTATATATACTTTTCTATGTAAACAAGTAATACTTTTCTATTTAAACAAGCAATACTTTTCTATTTGAACAAGTTATATATACTTTTCTATGTAAACAAGTAATACTTTTCTATTTAAACAAGTAATACTTTTCTCTCTAAACAAGTTATATATACTTTTCTATCTAAACAAGTAATATTTTTCTATGTAAACATGTAATACTTTTCTATCTAAACAAATTATATATACTTTTCTATGTAAACAAGTAATACTTTTCTATTTAAATAAGTAATACTTTTCTATCTAAACAAGTAATATATACTTTTGTTGGGAAATTTATAGTTTTGATGAAAGTTCCAACAACACATGTAATAGGACCAATCTAAACAAGTTATATATATCGATGTTTATATTATACCAAGGAGACCAAATTGATAATTAAACAAGTTAGAACAACCGATGTAATAAATAGGTCACATATTGAGGGGAACTCAATATGTATAGGTCGATTTTCACTCAAAGAACAAGTTATTTCCGACATTTTTAACGCTAGAAAGAACATAAGATCGATCGATCCGATCCAAGTAATATCTCACCGAAGTCATGAAGTTCAAACTCGTACTCGATATCGATGACTTCCAGATGATCAAGTTATATATAGTTTTCATCTAAACAAGTCAACCGCACCGTAAACAAGTCGTAATACTTTTCATCTAAAACAAATTATATATACTTGAAATCTGTTTCAAACAATCATAATACCGATGATTTAAACAAGAAGAATGTCAAGCTTAGTTGGAAAATAAAGATGTTGTAAGTGAGTCTTTTATCCAATAAGAACAAGACACGTTGATCGGAGCCGAAATTGCGGATTTGATTTTTCCTATCTAAACGGCTTAAAGTACAAATTCACGCTAAACAAGCCGCCTGCTTCTATTCACAACAAGTAATACTTTTTCATCTAAATATAGTTATAAATTCAAATTTTCTCCAACGTAAATGATTTCAAGGTCTATATATATGGGATCACACTTTAAATATAGATACATAAATAAAAATTAAAACGCAACAATCAAGAAGCTCAAGCTAATTTCAGATATCCAATTAAGAACACGATCAAGAAGAATATTTTATTAAGTGTTCATCCCATAAGTTCTTAGCATAGAAATCTTTTCATCTAGTTGATTAAAGCTAATTATAAAAGAAAAGATTTCATAAACGGAACCTCAACAATCTTACCCAAACCCCCCAAATTAGGTTAAGTTGTTTAAGCAAGAAAATTAGGGTTTCTAGTTCCAATTTCATCATCGCCACCAACTCTTTAAACATCTAGTCCACCTTCGTGTTGGACTTACAAATAAAAACAAAGTCCATTGGTTAAGTCGGTGCCCCTTTGATAGGGAAAGAGTGGGCGTAGGATCGGGTTTGTCCTCCACTATAAATGTTGTGTGCCACTACCGCTTTGATTAATCGCTCACATAATCGCACCACAACCTTTAAAGCGCATACATATTCCAAGTTGAGATCGCCTAGCACCAAGCTTCGATCCGATCATACTTTGACACTTTTGAATCCAACCGATTAAAAGATTAATCTTGAATCGATTTATCAAACCGGTTTTTCACACGGTAAAACTTAAGCTTCCGCATCACCGCTTAAATTGATAGTTACCGAACCGATCTGCTTCAGCGACAAGAAGTTGGTTATCAACCTAAATCGATTCACTCCTCTGATCAAAGCTAATCGCCCTCACACCGACCTGCACGAAAAGTTTTTCAAAAGTCTATTCACCCCCCCCTCTAGACTTCGCCTTCACTAAACCCGTTCGGGACCTACAAAGTGGTATCGAGTTGTTGGTTCTCTACTAATTAACTACGGTATCATCGATTCTTGAGGAAGAATCTTTGTGGTCAATCGAACTCGATCTTGAAAAACCGTTTTTAAAACTCATTCATTTTCCAAAATCACTCAAAGATGGATAACACCTCGTATGTATCATGATCTGATCAAGTTCTCAATCGATGAGTATGCAGATTGGGCCATATATATGTCCAACCATCTAGGCTCGATCGATTGGGAGAATGATGGAAGTCATCGAAAGAGGACCCATCATCATTTATTACGACAATCCCGCAATGGAGGAGATACGATAAACAAATAAGTCTTGTAATAAAAAAGCCTTGAACTTGATGGATGCGTAAAAGAGGAAATTATATTACTCTAGATACTATCGCAAGGCATATTATCATGAAAACAATGGATAAGGTCACCAAAGAAAAGATTAAGTATCTCAAATCATCAAAGCAATGTGGGATACTCGTAAAAATATGCGAGGGAAATGAACAGATAAAAGACAATCGAAACAAGTTTAACCGGTGAAGTTCGAGAAACCAAGATGTCGCCTTCAACCTCCAACCATCAACGAACTCGATGGAAGAATTACAATGTCTATAAACAAGCAAGCGAGAACTTGGTAGAGAGATGTCCGATAAAGATATCAACTACAAAATTCTAAGGTCTCTCACCAAGAAGTTTATATGAAGGTCACGGTGATCAAGGATTGCCAAGACATCTCAAAAATGAAGCCAAGCAAATTTTGTTCTTGAGCCTTAAAGCTCACGAAGTTCGACGGATTGAGAGAGGACAAGCGGATGAAGATGAGGTGCCCGCCTTCGAAGCCTCAATCTTCAAAAATCATTGCTTTTAAGGCAACCAAAGCAGAGAACGGTGGCCAATGAACCTCGCTGGGAATATAGTGAGTCATGTAACAACGCTTCCGCTTACTAAAAAATTAATGAGAAATCAAACGTCCAACTTGGTAAGTATCAAGATTCTATAAGGACTATCAACATAGCTTAGGATTTAGATAGGAGATCAGCCCAACAGATCTCCGAGAAGAACCGTGATCGGATGATCAAGGGATCACAGAGATGAAAGGAAAAGAGATAGTCGATTATTGGAAGGAAGAGATAACCAATCGAGACGGATGAAGCTCGGGACTACTATCGAAAAGGGAAATCACCGATAGGTCATACATGACGGAGTGATTCACCCGAAGGAAAGGAACGGTGGATCAAGGAGCGTGCTTCAACCGGGGAGAAGCCTCACTATAGCGCAGACGAATGCATATTACGCCAAGAAAAGGGAAGAAAAGAGGAAATGTAAGAGAGCAACGTTATAAAGACAAAGAGCCATGATTATAAAATACATCGAATTGACGATTCCTATTCTCGCCTCCGAGGACTCGGATACTCCTTTATTAGAAGACTTTTGAAAGATAATTGGACTTTTATGAAAATGAAGATCCGATATTCTCTTCGACGATGATGAGATCTTCTGACGATGGCGAGGAGGACCAACAGAGGTAACCTCCAAACTAATTGCTTCACTTACACACCGCTATCATTAGCACACTTGGTGAGTGATTTACCAAAAGGAACTATTAATTGCTTGAGGATCTCTCCAATGCAAAGAGACAATTATGCTATAGTGGAAGTCTCAAAATGATAAGCTTTTACCGTCCAATAATCATTAAAAAAAGAAAATGATCTATGTAAAGCCTCCGGGTTAGATCACCTGAAATCGCCGTATTCTAAATCGAGGAATTTAAAATTCTCGGTTAAAGCTTATCGATCAAATTATCAAAGATCACCGGAGTAATTAACAAACAACAAATATGTTATATTTGATGACTTCAAAATCCTACAAGCAAAATTCGAAAACTTATCCAAAAGCATGAAAGTCTAAAATCATCCGAGGATAATCATGCGAAGAAAAAATGGAGGTTTTTTCAAAATCATCTAAAACCGCTTCAAGATATGAACGCCTATTTTCTAACAACGATTAATAAGAAGGACTTATCTATGACAACCCTTCCACATCCTCAAAAGCCCCCTCCGATTCATCTCAAAAGGGTGTATTCGCATTTAATTTCTTTTTTATACATCAAAAGCCAAATATGTATCTAATAAGGGAAAAGGACCATTGGTGAAAAATAAAGGTGGTGCAAATGAACGCCCCCAACCGGTAAAGCATCAAATGAGAAATCAACCGAAGAACCCAGTTCTTCCGAAGAAACCTCAACCTAATCAACAGATCAGGAATCAGAAAAGACAACCTGTAAAAGGGAAGTACAATCTGAGACCCAAACAAGGTCAGCTGCCTAATAAGCATGCTTTTAAACTGCAAAAACCACCTATGCCTAAAAGATATGAATCTTTTAATGGTAGCAGTTGTACCTACCCCTATAATCAGAAATCTAGGGCTGTTGCACCTGAACCACACTGGATAAGAAGAAGACAAACAGAAAAGGAAAATCCCAAATCGTCTAATTCATCCAAGGTTCACACTAATAATCATACAAAACAAAAAGCATATAAAGAGATGTATGATTATGTTGACAGTATGGGAGACAAATCAGGCCTTCTGATCTAACTGATCACAATAGAAGTGCTCTGTTTGTATGGATTCCCAAAACTAATCCTAACCCCTCAGGACCCAATCCAAAAGGGGTACCTAAACCCTGATTTGATTGCAGGTTCGCATGGGTCTGGCCAACAAAGGAGGTGTGCAAGCAACTATCCGGGTACATCGATAGTGGATGCTCAAGGCACATATTTGAAGCAAACATCTCCTCAGTCTTACATAGAAATGAAAAATGTACTCTTTTTATGATGATAACTTTGGCTATACCAAAGGGTTAAACCTTAGAGAATGATGATGTACAAGTAACTGAGTCTCAGATGTCGAAGGTCCGGAAGCACAACCTACTATCGGTTTCACAATTCAGACAACGGATTCAAGTTGAGTTCTCGAATGGATCAATGCACTATCAAGAATCGAGCCACTCAAAAGATTTTTGCTAATCGGTTCAAGGAAAGGGGACGATCTACACACCGATTGGAAATAGTTGCCCAAGAAAAATGATGCCTAATTGTCAAGAGTTCCAAAAGTAGCAATTGGCTCGCACAAAAGAATGAGCCATCCGAACTTTAAAAACTCTTAACAAAATAAAAAGGATGTCTCTAGTAGAAGGACTTCCGAATGAAGTATTTACAAAGGATCGCACATGTACTTGCATGTCGAAAGGAAAACAGTCAAAGCTTCATTCAAGGGAATTCCAGACCCATCCATCCAATCTTCTATCATACCGCTTCACATGGACCTATTCGACCCGCTACACAAGTCGATCTCAATATACGAATATATACTCGTAATCGTGGATGATTATTCCAAGTTTACAGGGTTATATTCTTACACAAGAAGAATGAGACGACTACAAAGATACCCGAAAATGCTAAAACGACATAAAATGAGAAGGGTGTCAAACCAAAAAAAAATCGATCGATAAAGGTCCGTATTTTTCAACTCTTTTATTATCGATTTTTGCTCTAAGTTTGGTATACAAAGATGAAACATCATCATTAGGACGCCACAACAAAATGGAGAAGCCGAACGAGAGGAACAGAATCTCTCAAAAGAAGTTCGCCGCACAATGTTAGATTTAACATGCGATACCAAGCCGTTTCTGCGTATAATCAACATTGCATGCCATACACGTAATGATGTCTTCGACTAAGGCTCACTACAAAACACCCTATGAACTGTGGAAGGACAAAACCTCTCGTATCTTACTTCCATGTTTTTTTGGGTGTAAGTGTTTCATACACAACAATGGGAAGAGTCGCTTGAAGACTTTTTGAGGCCAAGTCGATGAGGGTATATTTCTAGGATATTCCTCATCTAGCAAGGCTTTCGTGGTCTAAATGCATTTAACCCTACTTGTGGAAGAAACACCCCATGTAGTCTTTTGATGAAGCATCTTCTCGATCAAGAGAAATCGCTTCAATAACAAGATGTACCCGATCAACAAGAACCTCGATGTTGCAAAATGGATCGCCTAACGATCAAGGAAAAAGAATCGAAATCGTGAATAATATACATTCCAGATCTAGTCGATTCACCAGATCATTCGGGATCCTAAGGTACTAAAAAATCGTCCGATGAAGAAGCCGATCAAATGAGATAAGATCAATCGAACCATCCTATTCATGAACATCTAAAGTTCCCACGAAACGCACATCAAGACATGATGAGTCCAACATCACCGAGACTTGTTCTTATCAAGTGGATCATAACTCGCACCACTCCCAATCGCTAGTAATGAAATTTTATCGAGAACGGACGATGTTCTCCAAACCGACGAAAATCGAATCGGACTGGATAACCAAATATCCAACCGATCTAATAATCGGAGACCCATCCGATAAAGTTAAAACTAGATTTCAGACAGGTGAAAGTGCCATGTATTGTTGTTATCTGCCTATGAAGGAACCAACAACAATAGAGGAAGCTTCTACAAGACGCAAGTCGGATTCTAGCCATGCGCAGAAGAACCGAAAGCAGTTTCGACCAAATCAAGTTTGGGAACCGCCATGCACCCAAGTCATCAAGACGTTATTGGCACAAAGTGGGTATTCAAGAACAAGAGAGATGAGAAAAACGTCATCACCGAAATAAGGCAAGACTTGTTGCTAAGGGGTATTCACAATCGAAGGAATTGATTATGATGAGACCTTTTGCCCACTGGTGCCAGTTAGAAGCCATTCGGGTTTAGCTGCATATGCTTCCCAATTGGGGGTTCATTTGTATCGATGGACGAAAAGAGTGCTTTCTTAAACGGGGTACTAGCGAGAGGAAGTTTATGTCGAACAACCTCCGTGCTTTTGAAAAGGGCAAACCAAGTGTACCGCTTAAGAAAAGCTCTCTATGGTTTAAAAACAAGCTTTGGTATGATACACTCTCTTTTTTCTTGATCAATAGTGGGTTCACTAAATGAATGGACACGTAACCTTATTCGTAATAGAAGATGGAAAAGATATTCGACGGTTTTATATTCTCGTGGATTTACATCATCTTCGGATCTCCTAACAAGAGTCTATGTGAAAGATTCAAAGAACCGATGCAAGGGAAGTTCGAGATGTCTATGATGGGTCGATGATGAATTTACTGGGTCTTCGCTGTGAAGCAAAGTGCGAAGGGATATTCATCTCCCCTAAAAATACACTAGGAATTTATTGGCTAAGTTTGGAGTTCAAAATTGTAAGGAAGCCAAAATTCCTATGATGATTGGATTCAAGATGGATCCGCGATGAGGATGGTCGAAAACAAATCGTAAAAAATATAGGGCTCTCATTGATCTCTACTATACCGACCGCCAAAGCAGAATCAATATAAACCTTCGCAGAGGTGTATGTACCCGCATTTCGTGCAAATCCAATGATAAGCCACCTAGAAGAAAATAAGTATTCTTAAGTATCTTCAATACGGTAAATCTTGGTTTATTTTACCCATCGATGATAATCTAAAGCTTAGTGGGTATTCTTCATTCTTCATTATGGAGGTTGCAAGATTAATTAAAAATCCACCTCGAGAACATGTCGATTTTAGGAAGTAAATTGATCTCTCGTGGTTTTCAAAGAGAAGTACATCGATTCAGTACATCTACTATGGGGTAATATATATTTAGGAAGTGAATTGTTCCCAAATCGCCCGATTAGTCGCAATGAAAGGATTATAACATTGAAGCTAACAATGTACCTATTTTCTTGTCTATGAATAGTGCTATTGCAATCACTCGTAATCCCGCTCTACACTCAAGAATAGTGATATTCACAAGATTAAAGCTTAAAATCGCATAAAGATACGTGAAATTTTACACAACAATGGAATAATAGAACTTTTCATTGATAAAGACCAAGGTCATGTTACATTACAGATACAAGTACAAAGGACCCGAGGTCAATACATAAGTGATAACCCAAAACCCTAAACCTATAATCAGAAAACCTCATCCTAGCCCAAGTGGAGCAGGAGAGAGAGATTTTAAATCGATGCTCTCATTTTCCCCCACTTAACAAGGGGTGAGAGAGGCTTTAAAGAAAGAATATATCAAGGCGCCGCAGAGGTCAAGATCAAGAAAAAATGGAGCGACGGGCGACTTTGATAGGATTTTTTTTTTTTAGCCAAGAGCCCTAAGAAAGAGTCGCTGGGCTCTCCAACATTAAATGGTGAGGTGATATAAGAAGATCGCTTGTTGACCGATCAAGATCGCATATCAAACTCACGCTCATTTTCGACTAAGTCTGTTGATGGTAGTTACGTCATAACGATAGACACACAAGGTGCATACGGTTAGGAGAAGTGTCTTCTCGATTGCAAATAAAGAGTCCGCCCCATGGTGGTAGAGAAGCTTTGCAACAATCGTATGTGAAATCTTTGACGATAACGAAAATTTAATAAGGGACGAAAGGGTTGATTTGAGAAGTCAAATCATTGAAAAAGGGGTAAAGATATTTGCCTGGGAAGTTTAACCGAAATAAGGGTTCACCAGATACATGATTTTACAAAAGAAAATAAGTATGGTGAATGGGTTATGTTGTGTAAAACAATTGGTCCAATTTATAGAGGCCAAGCAAGGGTGCAAATGCAAATTCAAGTTTTCAAAACCTTTTAGAAAATCAGACCAAAAGGACAAATAGGGGAATCACGCCCCATCGATAATTGGATAAATTTACTATGGATTGACATATCGAGAGATTCCATTTATAATTACGATATCAAATCGCTACCAACTTAGGAATAGAGACTACTATTCTAGACTAAGTTTTGGCGGTAACACTTATCCCAAGAATTGAACTTGATCCGAGAAGAATCGATTAGGTCAACCAAAATCGATACATTGGCCGATCGATGAGGAAGATCACCGAGCTTAAAACTCCAAAAAATCGATGCATCACCTATGGAAAACAGAAATATCGACAAGGGGAACTTCAAATATATAAAGGAGGATCGAAAAAATCGACGTATTCAAAAGATCAGTTGAGCTTGAAACCTCAACAAATCGAAATGCAAGTGAAGAAGATCGCTTAAAAGGATCACCAAGGAAATTTTAAGGCTTAGACAGAATACTAAGATCAACAAGTGAAATCAACATGGACAAGTGGTATTGACCGATTACAATATCACCAACCAAATTGGCTTTTCTTTTCTCTTGTTCTTTGCTTATTTATCGGATCTTATCGGATATTATTTGCCTTCTTTCGTACCCATTATCCGTGGACGATTCTCTGCAAATCATTTAATGCGGACGTGGGGTACATGTATTAACCGCTATTAAACGTGCTTTTTAAATCCAAAAGTTTTTCAGACGCGTATTTTCCCGACCCTACGATCAAAACCGCTTTGATCTGAGCGCTTAATCTTTTCAAACGGTTGATCTTCAAAATCGTGTCTTCTTCTTCCCTCCTCGTCTTTATAAAGTTCATCAAAAAATGCAGACGAGTTTTCCATTTCACAAACTTACGATCTATTCTCCTAAAACTCCAGATATTTCTCTCATTCAAAGTGTTTTCCTAAGTTTCAAAAATCATCTTTTCAAAAATGTAATCTGGTAATATATGTTTATTTGATGCATCTTTGTAAATCCATTGATCTTAAATGTTTCTACCGTGTTATGCTTTTATTGCTTCTTAGTTTCGCGTGTGTGATATTCTTTGTATTAATGCACAACTCTCTAACGATGAATCTATCTTATCTCAGAGATTGTGAATGATCACTACCAGATGGGCAAAATTATGTGCAACTATGCTGAATCGCAAAAAGGATCGTGGATGATAAGTTCGCATTCAATATCACTCGATCCGGAGTCCATGGAGGTTGAGCAAATTCTTCAAAAGGTAATTGAGAAATTTTTATACGCGATTCACGCAATCCAAAGGATGCAAAATTGAAGCACTTTTAATTCCTAAGGAATTTAAGAGTGGATACGGATGCTCCAGAGAGAAGAACTACTTTCGGAAAATCCAATAATCCTCGATCGACGAAAAACGGACATAACCCGTCTGCTCAAAAATTACCCAAAGGACGGATCTCAATTATTGTGGGAGACCAAGACGAAAATGATCAAAAAGAGTTTTTACTTTTTCGACAAACATCATATTCAGATTTGTCGCCAATGCTCAAGAGAAAAATACCGATTGTTGTTTGACATATTGTCAAAAACAATAATGGGTATTGCATTCAGCCTTAAATGCTATTACATCACCAAATCAGACAAAGATGGGTTTAAATAATTGATGAAGCGAAGAACATCAATTGGCACGGGTTCCTGAAGGCCATTCTGCTCCAGGAACATGAGAAATTTGGAGTAGATGAGTGGAGGCAGGTATGTCTGAAGAAGAAGATCAGCAATCTCAACAAGGTTGCGCTTATCCTTCAAGATAAATTGCCAAAGGCCAAATGGGGAAAGTAATGGATACAAGTCCTATAAAGGCTTTCACAAATACCACCATTTTTTGGGCCAATGGACGATGATATCGCTTGAATTTCCAAAATCCAAGAAAGTAAAAAGGTAAGAAGGCAACTTTCTCGCACTTTTCAGACAAGGATCAAGAAAGGACCCCCGAATATGCCCACCAGATGCCCCAAGAAGAAGAAAAAGAAAATTGTAAAGGCCAACAGGAGAAGAGGTCAAGAAGGCTTGCAAGCTCCTATGACTCGATGCTAGAAGATGAGTCGATGAAGAAGGAGCACCGTATTACTGTTGCACCACAAAAAATCAAAGTGAAGCATCTGGACAGTAATTATGGTAATGAGATCGCCAGATCACTTCAGGAAGCAGCACGACTTCAATCTCCTTCTCCTCAAGCTCCAACTCCTCACCGCCACATAACCACCGAGCATGTCTCTCCTATCCTTCCACCCTAGCCTTCCCTCCAAATCGCATCGAAAACACTTCAAGCTTCCTAAAACAGAAGACCGCTTCTACGGTTTTGGTTTGGTTTCAACCGATCACCAATCTTCGCCAACTCAAGCACAACCGTAACCTTCTATACCTATCAAATTGAATTTGAATCGAACAATCCTCGAGTCCAAGATCAACAAAGATCATAACGGGAAATTGATCGAACGGAATCGAAAGAGAGATTGATGAACAAATACCTGCACTGTCGCCTTCCCCCGTCATAAGAGAGGAAGTTTTGAGATCTCACCGAGAGATCTTCGATTAAAAAGCTTCGGAAGAGATAATAATTATAGAACAACCATGGGCGTGCAATGAGTTTTTAGACTTTGATTTCGACATGAGGAAATTGCAAAAATATATCACCAAACAGCCGATAATCAACTAAATCATAAAGCAATCCACGTGAAGTTAGGGTTGCTTTAACAGATTTAATCGAGATGTCGCCGACAAAGCTCTCAAGCAGATGCCACCATAAGGATGCAATCGCCGATGATAAAACAAACCAACCAAAAAAGGCACAAACAACAACCAGATCAAGTGACAACTAACGCTCCAACATCACACGCCACTATCGATCAACTTCGAGAGATCGATCTTGTCTCAAAGATCTCCCGAAGAAGAAGTTGAGGATCGATAAATAGTTGATCAAAGGCTTATTGCTTTCAACAAAATAAAAGATCAAAGGAAATAACTATTTCCCACATTGGGGCAATCAAAGATCGTCCTTCCTAAATCAGGTCTTCATCATCTACCTTTAATCTTCTCGAAAGACCGGCCGATGCCAAATCGATCAAGTGGATAAACAACAAGTTTTTTTTCGATGCTCAAAAGACAAGCTAGAATTGATCCTAGAAACTTGACAAGCCGATCACAACACTCTCATCGCTATGGAATCTGCAAGACGGAGCCGATATCAACGATTCAAAATCTAATCTTTTCAAACTCAAGGCATATCTGCTTTTGATCTCAACAAGGCGATCGCATATCAAATTTGGTTCTCGACCTCCCACTCACTACTGCTTTTTTTGATCAAACCAAAAAAGGGAAGGACAGATGAGAAACCAACTGATGAAGGGACATCACAAACTCGAGAAGAACAATCACCAGATTTGCATGCATAAAAAATAAAATGGGCCAAAAAGATGTCCAAAGAGCAGAGTAAAAAAATAAGCCTTCAAAAATGCCAAGAAGAAAGAAGGGCAGAAAAAATGACAGAGGCAGAAAATCAAGAAGAAAATCAATTTGAGAGTGAAGAAAGGAAGGGCTGGAAAATCCGTACCAGAACCTAAGCTGCCAGCAAGAGTTGATGAGATCATCCCAAAAACAGCTGCGCATGCTAAGAAATTTGAGGAATGGAACAAGATCAGAAGTGAATGGCTTCTGGATGCCTTTGTTCTTAATCTTGTTCCACAAGAAGAATCTCCTGATGAAGAATTCCTCAACTGGTTAGAAAATAAATACCCGGATTTTCTGAAGTATCTGGAGAATGAGGCCAAGCTGATCAATGTAAAAATAACTCGCCAAGAGTATGATCATCTGGTGTACTCGAAGAAGGCGATGGCTCATTCGACAGATCGCATTTCAAAGATTCTACTTTGACATCCCGAAAGCAGCATAAATAACCGATCCTCAAAGAAACCGATGATGTCAAATGGAAACTTTATCAGATTTTCAACGCTCCTCAAGATCAAAGAGAGATGCCGTATGATACAAGCCCAAAAGAGTGAAGAATCGAAGACTACTTCAGATCACCAAGCTTTTTTTCAAACTTTTCTGATGTAACATGTAATCATCATTCTTTAATGAGAAAAGTTTATTTTTTTTTCGATCCTAAGACAAAGTCTCATTGTCTTCTGATTACATGCTCTTAACCATGAATATTTTCTTATCAACTGCTTTTGGTTTCTCTAAGTGTTTTGGTTTCATCAAAAAGGAAATTGTTGGGAAATTTATAGTTTTGATGAAAGTTCCAACAACACATGTAATAGGACCATCGGACACGGGTAGTCCGATGATGTTTATATTACATAGGAGACCAGTTGATAATTATTGTATAGAACAACCGATGTAATAGATAGGTCACATATTGAGGGGAACTCAATATGTATAGGTCGATCTCTCAAAGAACAAGCCGATATCCCGACGTGCCGTAACGCTAGAAAAGAATGAAAGATCGATCGATCCGATCCAAATGATATCTCAAATTGAAAGTCATGAAGCTCAAACTCGTGATACTCAAGATCGATGACTTCCAGATGATCGCACGGAAAGACCTACATCACCGGTCTCGCTAGTTGAAGCTAAGTCAACCGCACCGAAGACTCTATCGTAGATCGATCATGAAGATCGATCAAATCACCAGAAATCGATGTTTCACCTAATCATACGTCGATGATCCGAACAAGAAGAATGTCGTTTAGTTGGAAGAACAAAACCTTAAAAGTGAGTCTCGCTATCCAATAAGAACAAGACAATGATCGAGCCGACAATTCGGATTTGATTTTACCTCTCTAAAACGGCTAAAAGTACAAATTCACGCTTTTCGGTCATGCCGCATCTTTTAGTCACATCAAGCTGCAAGTCTACCAAATATAGCCCAAATTCAAATTGCTCTCCAAACGGCTCTTTGATTTCAAGGTCTATATATATGGGATCACACTTTAGAGTTTTCAGACACGGAAATAACAAACGCAAAACGCCGAATCAAGAAGCTCAAGCTAATTTCAATTTCAACAAGAACACGATCAAGAAGAATATTTTATTAAGTGTTCATCCCATAAGTTCTTAGCATAGAAATCTTTTCATCTAAATTAGGCTACTTATAATAAGAAAAGATTTCATAGTTGAACCTCAACAATCTTACCCAAACCCCTAGGTTAAGTTGTTTAGCAAGATTTCGCAAACAGTGTGAACTCTTTAAACATCTACTTTTGTATTGTGTTGGACTTACACATAAAACAAAGTCCATTGGTTAAAAAATTATCCCTTTTGATAGGGAAGAGGATTTAGGATTAGGTTTGTCCGAACCACTATAAATCTTGTGTGCCACTTTAATTTCTTTGATTAACTGCTCACATAATCGCAAATACACAACCTTTAAAGCGCATACATATTCCAAGTTGAGATCAATTTAGCACCAAGCTTCGATTTCCGATCATACTTTCATCTATCTAAAAGATTAATCTTGAATCGATTTATCAAAACCGGTTTTTCACATGGGTAAAACTTAAGTTTTCTACATCGCTTAAACTTAATACCTGAATCGACCGGCTTCAGCGAAAAAGAAGTTGGTTATCGATACTTTCGGGGACTTTCAAAATTAATCGCCTCACACGACCAATATCTGCGACGAAAAGTTTTTCGTAAGTCTATTCACCCCCCTCTAATTAATTTTTCACTATCCATCTAAACCCGCTTTAAGACCTACAACTTTTCTATCTAAACAAGTAATAATTTTCTATTTAAACAAGTAATACTTTTCTATCTAAACAAGTTATATATACTTTATAATCTAAACAAGTAATACTTTTATATTTAAACAAGTTATATATGCTTTTCTATCTAAACAAGTAATACTTTTCTATTTAAACAAGTAATACTTTTCTATCTAAACAAGTTATTTACATTTTTCTATCTAAACAAGTAATACTTTTATATTTAAACAAGTAATACTTTTCTATCTAAACAAGTTATATATACTTTTCTGTCTAAACTAGTTATATATAGTTTTCTATCTAAACAAGTAATACTTTTCTATGTAAACAAGTAATACTTTTCTATCTAAACAAGTTATATATACTTTTCTATGTAAACAAGTAATACTTTTCTATTTAAACAAGTAATACTTTTCTATCTAAACATGTTGTATGTACTTTTTATTTAAACAAGTAATACTTTTCTATTTAAACAAGTAATATTTTTCTATCTAAACAAGTTATATATACATTCCTATCTAAACAAGTAATATGTTTCTATTTAAACAAGTAATACTTTTCTATCTAAACAAGTTATATATACTTTTCTATGTAAATAAGTAATACTTGAATCTAAAAAAAATGATAAATATAACATACATAACTAAAAATTATACATAAGCAATAAAGAAACGATAAACATTATACACACATAAACAAGAAAAAAAAACAGAGTTTCAAAATGAAAATTTAAACGAAAAAAGTGTCGCCTCATAAGTAATAATAAAAAAATTAGAGTTTCATAAACGGTCGGGATAATAATCATCCCCATGATCCCCCAAATTAGCAGTAAAAAGAAAATTAGGATCGAAACCAATTTCATCATCGCCACCGCCACCACCACCACCTCTTCCACCATCATCTCTGAACCCGACCATGCTGCCACTGCCACTGCTGCCACTACCACCGCTGCCACCACGACCGTTGCCTCCATGACCGCCTCCTCCACCACCGCTGCCACCACCACCGCCGCCGCCACCACGATCATTGACCAGGCCACCTGAACCACCACCACGACCGCCACCGCCACCGCCACCGCCACCTGAACCATCGTCCTCGAAATTAATGCTGTCGAGGAAAAAATCTGGTGAGCAACCCATTTGAATGGTCAGAGCGGATGCAAGTCGCTGCCACTTTCGTTGATTTTCTTCCCTAAGCTCGGCCGTCACCGCCTCTCTAATATGTTTAATCGTCCCAAGTCCACTAGGAAGTGTTGATGATGTTGCGTGGTCAAAGTCTTTAAATGAGGTCTCCGAGACGGTAGGTCGTGTCTCCACAATCGTAGCGGAAGACAACCCCACCGTACTTTCAGTACTCCATTGTCTATTGATGTCGGCCTCCTCCACATAGATCTGATTCAAATTAATTGGAGGAGCTAGTGGATTTGAACCTGACGGTTCACCCACTTGGGCCTGGCTGGCAGCTTCCACCCTATCCCACACCGCTCTATGTAAAAATTAAATATTATAATTAAGATCAAGTGTAATAATTACAAAATGCAACATTAATTACTTACATGCACGTGGGTGGTGCGGCTGTAGGTGGAGGTCCTCGTCTCCTCTTCGTAGGGGTGGCCGAGTGCCAACGTCTCAAGAGCGTTTAGAAGGCGTGCGAGCCGTAGTTCCTATAAACAAATAAAAATATTAATATTAATTATGAACTTAATTATTGTACAATTAAATAAATTATATTACTTCCTTCCATCATGCGGTGCTTCAGAATCAACCGGGATCTGGCCTTGTGCACAGCGAGCCCTCATCCCCTCCTTACTGGCTCAGGCGGTTTTGGCGATTCTTCCGGCACATCTCCTGGTATGCGGGATCGCTCCAAACCGCCACAATCGACTCCCATACGCCTGGGTCCAGGTCATCCGTCATATCCAAACTTCTTCCCCCTCCACCCATTTTATGCCACCAGAAAGCATGTTCTTGTACCGGGCTTGGGCAAGCTTACAGAACGGCTTGTAGAAATCGGCCGGTGTCATACCATCCCCCACTTCGTCTATTTCTGCATTTCATTAACACAAACTTTATTAAATTTATATATAACAATATATATATATATATATATATATATATATTAAATTAAAATAAGTAATCAATTATTGTACGTACCCTAAACTCGTTGAAGTAGAGTTGACATTGTTCTTCAGACACACCTTTTCAACTGTGGGCCCCCATTGCAATTCCAACTCGCAAGATGGAGTTGGTGGCTAGAGTGGAAGTCTCATGACCGGGTATGACTAAGTATAATTAACAATTAATTTTATAACTAAACAAATTGATAAGTAAGTAAAAATTATAACTTACTTTCCCTGACTCAGATCGATCGTCAATCGAGCAGTGGGGGCGGAGTCACGATGAACAGAGGCCGAGCCTGAGCTCGACCTCGCTGGAGATGACCCTGACGGGGGCGGTTGCTGTGAGCTGGACCCGCCTCTGCCGGATGTGTTCAGGTTCACCGTCGGTCTAAGGACCCTCTTCCTCCTGGTGCTCAGAGGAATGGACCCGTCGCCCCGAGCACCACCTCTGCGTCGACCATTGCCGCTGTCGCGACTGCTGTAAAAGGAATGCATATTATTAAAAAGAACTGAAAAAAAAGAATTAGGAAATGTGTTTTTCCTACCGCTAATTTTCGTATATAATAATTATAAAAAGTACACTAAGATTTGATCTAACTACAATTAGGCACATATCAAAACCTTACAAACATTCGAATTTATTATAAGGTTTTGAACGATAATTGGGTTTTTACTTTAATTTGGTTAAAATTAAAGGGTAATTTTTAATTTTTCTGACGCAGAGTAAACAAACAGAAATAACACGAGAATTAATAATAAAAATACGAACATTTCTATAGTTGGTGACTTGGTGAGTGATTTAACAAAAGGAAAAATCCTAATATTATTTCTTTCAAAATCTCAAAAGTCGCATAATAAGGGATAATTAATCCCTTATATTAGAGTCTCAAAAATAGGCTTTTAAGTCCAATAAAATAATTAAATACAAATTGAAATAATTATATAGAAATCTTCGTGCGCGTAAGATCATATTATTCTAAGTGGAGCAATGCAGTCTCATCGCCATCACTTTGTCCATCAAATTATCAAATTATTACATGAGTAATAAAACAACATATATACATGTTATATTTGATATATTTATTTATCATTGTAGCTAGTAATGAAAACTTACCCATCACAAAAGAAAAAAAGTGAAAAAATGAAAGTACATTATATAATAATTGCCATGTTGCTTCATACCTAATAAAACCAAATTCACCCTATCAATCATATTGCTTGGGTTTACAACATATCTATATTGTCACTAATTATTAGATGTGTTTGCTCACCTAACTGCTTTTCTTCTTATTCTTTTTTATATAATATGTGTGTCATAATTGTTCTGTAAATTCGAAAAATCTATGGTAATTGGTAACCAAATGACGCTGTCCAATCTTATGGTAGGTTGGCTAGTTCGTTTGTCGTTTAATTCTTTTAAGTGTTCGAAATTAATAATCGGTAATATCATGCGACCATACCATATTTCAATTAAAAAACTCAGTTTTAAAGTAAAAAAATGTAACACTTTTCCAATAATGAAGAATAGGTGGATATATATATATATATATATATATATATATATATATATATTTTTCAATTATGCACAATAACGCGATCCATGCACGATCAGTGGACCACACTATTCAAGGATAAAAATATTATAAAAGAGCACAATAGATACTCATTTAGTCAAAGAGACAAAAAAGAGTTTGTTAAGAGAAAAATGATATTTTTGCATATTTTCCATCCTTTTAAGGTAAAAGTTTAGAAAGTAATACACTTTATCTTAAAAAAGTAATATCGGTTACGGGGTGAGATCGTCTAATGCGTAATTGAATGTGCAAATTCGACTACAGTTTTAAAGTAAAAAATATAACACTTTTCCAATAATGAAGAATAGGTGGATATATATATATATATATATAAATTTCCAATTATGCACAATGACGCGACCCATGCACGACCAGCGGACCACACTATTCAAGGATAAAAATGTTATAAAATGGACACAATAGATACTCATTTAGTCAAAGGGACAAAAAAGAGTTTGTTAAGAGAAAAAAGATATTTTTGCATATTTTCCATCATTTTAAGGTAAAAGTTTAGAAAGTAATACACTTTATCTTAAAAAAGTAATATCAGTTACGGGGTAAGATCGTCTAATGCATAATTGAATGTGCAAATTCGACTACGTATGTGCAAGTGCAATTATACTTCAGAATAATAACTAAAAAAAAAAGAAAAAAAAAGTCTACCTTCGAATAATTTTTTCATATATATATTTATTTTTGTTTGTGTCGTATACAGCACTTTATATTTTGTGTCGCAACCACCCAAGGCTTGGGTGAAGTCGTGACGCAATATTGAAATAACACCTTCCTTGATGTCGAATTGAAATGAATATCATTAATTGGTTCAGAAACTCTGGTCTATATTTCTCCATATTCAACACCAACTTCTCCTTTCCTCAAACTCATTCTCTCTCAATTTTCTATATTCACATATAAATCCATCCATATATCTTGCATCATGTTTTAAATTTTTCATCGTATTAAACCTATTCCATCCATCTCCATACAAAAAATTCCACACTATCACAACTAGATCTCAAGATCAAACCAAAAATATCCCTATATATCCATCGATCCGATCAAATGACAATACTACCCCTCCTCTTCATGACTCTACTAGCCTCAACCGCTTCCACGTCGGCTGACTCACCCGACGTCGTGGAAACAGTCGGGTTTCGTGTCAAACTGAGGCACGTCGACTGGGGTCGAAACTACACGAAACGGGAACTCCTCATCCGCGGGATGAAACGAGGGACGAAAAGAATCGAGAACCTTTACGCAATGGCGGCGGTGGGGGCGGACCCCGCTGTCACAGCCCCCATTCACGCCGGCAACGGCGAGTTCCTGATGGAACTCGCCGTTGGCACGCCGTCGGTGTCCTACTCCGCGATACTGGACACCGGCAGCGACCTCATCTGGACCCAATGCAAACCCTGCACCCAGTGCTTCAAACAAGCCACTCCCATTTTCGACCCCGAGAAATCGGAGTCTTTCTCGAAGCTGCCATGCTCTAGCAAACTCTGCGCCGCGCTCCCCACGTCGTCTTGCAGTAGCGGAAACTGCGAGTATCTGTACACGTACGGCGATTATTCGTCCACTCAGGGCGTTTTGGCAACCGATACTTTTACATTTGGAAAAGTATCGGTTCCAAAAGTCGGGTTCGGGTGTGGTTTGGATAACGAGGGGGGCGGGTTCAATCAGGGAGGAGGACTCGTTGGGCTGGGACGTGGCCCATTGTCGCTCGTTTCACAGCTCGACGAGCCCAAGTTTTCGTACTGTCTGACTTCAATCGGTTCGACGAAAACTAGCACGCTTCTGATGGGGTCACTTGCAACCACTAGTGCTACCGATTCAATCAAGACTACCCCATTAATGAAAAACCCATCATCGCCTTCTTTTTACTATCTTACCCTCGAAGGGATCACCGTCGGGGACACACTCTTGGACATCGCGAAATCGACTTTCGTACTCAAGGGGGACGGCACGGGCGGCATGATAATCGACTCGGGCACGACAATCACATACATCGAGGAGAGCGCTTTTCGTCTCGTGAAAAAGGCGTTCGTCGGACAAATGCAGCTGCCTGTCGACGAGTCGAACGAGACGGGCCTCGACCTCTGCTTCACGCTCCCGTCGGACGCCGAAAACATCGAGGTGCCGAAGCTGGTGTTTCATTTCAAAGGGGCGGATTTGGATTTGCCTGGGGAGAATTACATGATTGCTGACTCGAGTGGGGTGGCTTGTTTGGCGATGGGGGGTTCAAATGGGATGTCCATATTTGGAAACATTCAGCAGCAGAATATGCAAGTGGTTCATGATCTTGTTAAAGAGACTGTATCTTTTGTGCCCACACAGTGTGATCAGTTATGAAGAAATTAACTACACTTTCATTAATTCGATTATATTACAAATTGTCTTGTTTGTACATGACTGGATTATCAAAGTTTATTTACATACTATGTTGGGGTGTGTGTGTGACAGAGCGAGAGGCAGGGGGTTTTCATCAGTTTCAATTGGTTTTTTCTATCTTTGTTTCCTTTTTCCAGCTCTCTCCTCAGGAATTATAATGTGAAACTTGTTTATAGTATGAAACTTATACCATTACATTTATAAAATGATATTTTTACTCTTATAAACTAATACCTATAGCATTTAATACTATGATATCTATTTATAAATGCAATGATATCAATTGATAAGTGTAGTGGTATTAATTATAAATGCAGTGATATAAATTTCATATTTTGAACAAATTTCACCGTAAACTACTCCTCTCCCCTTAGGCTTCATATAGCATTATATCGATGGAACATAATATATATCTATTCAGGGGCAGTATGATTCTTGCCCTTCTTTCATAACAAAAGTAAATTTCTACTAATTTTATAAAAAATAAGGTTTTTTTTATCGAAATTTGATATAGGAAGACTCAAATACCCTTCAAGTTAATATATCCGCTTCACCTCTTTATTCTTCATTCCACCCCAACACCAATTTTGATATATTTTTACTCCATTTGTTCTCTTCATCATCTTTTTCCAAGACTATAATAAGTAATTTACTATAGACATTATATTGTTCTTCTTATCTTCATCTCTTCATTATATATCTGCTACTTTTGTGCACATAAAAAATTAAAAAATATTTGTCTCTATGGATATAATTATTGTCTCGTTGAATATAATTCTTCCTATCGAGATAATATTAAAAATATGAATACTTTAATATTATCTCGATGAATATAATTCTTGACTCGTTGGATATAATTCTTATTCAAGGTATGAATATTTGAATATTATCTCGATACATTAATTTGTCTCGATGGACATAATTTTTCAGATTGAGACGATATTCAAAGTATGACTATTTGAATATAATTTCGATATCTATAATTATTGTCTCGATGGATATAATTTTGCAGCCCCACCTTTTACAGTGAGAGGACGCGTCGGGCGGCGTTAGGCAGAGATCGAAGGCTGGCGATGGACACTGTTCAGATTGTCGCCTTCGAAGAGCATCATAACCACCGACAATGATGGGAGAGAAAGAGGCTATTTTAGATTAGAGAGAGAAAAAAAATATATATAATTGAGATGAGTGTAAGGGTATATATTGTATTTTAGGTCACAATTGTAGTTGATAGTAATTGCTTAAAAAGTGTGTACCTCTAAGTGATTGGACTATATACCTTGTAGCTCATAATATTTAAACCAAATTTCTTTTGTTATGGATATTGATAAAAATACCTATTTCTCATTTACTATTTATATATTCATGAGGGTAAAAATAATAGTACTCATCAGAAAAATATCACCTCAAAAAGGCTGATCACCAAGGAAATTTATGTGTTACCCCTCAAATCAGACCTCTAGAAGGGATAATCACCAAGAGAACTTCTATGTTGCTTTAGAATAGGACCTCTAAAAGGGCAAATCACAAAGAAAACTTCCATGTTGCCCTAGAATCGCACCTCTTGAAGGGTGACGAGTTAAAATTCATTTTGGTCACATAACTTTTGCCTTTTTAGCCAAATGTCCCAAAAAAGTTATATTATTATAATATAATCCCATAACTCTTAAATTTGTCTGATTTCGATACCAAAGTCGCCAAAATTTGATGTACAATATCGTTTTGGGGCATGTTTTTTCAGTTGCTCAAGTTTTGAATGGGGAAAAAATCCCCATTAGTAACATGTACCGATGCTAAACTATGGTGGTGATCGTGTCTTTCAAAAGATGCCAACGGAAATCTGGATCCTATTTGATTCGTTGGAAACATTGAAGAAGGCATGCTCCTACCTTGCAAGGGATGTATTGAGGAAAATGACCTACACCTCTATTCCATTCAAGCACGATGAAGACGAGGAGGAATTCTTGAATTCCAACTCAATAGGAAGAGTCGACATTTATTTTATTTTTGTTATTTGACTCTAAAACTAGAACTTGCACATAATATTCATGCCGTTTTTTTTTTCCTTGAGTTTTTGCCATTTCGTAGTAACATTTATGGCTAACGATGAACCAGAGTACTTAGGCTTTGCCACAGACGGCTGTATGAAAACTACTTGGCTTTCGCGAAGGCGGAATCAACACACGAATTGTTGAGAGAAAATAATGGATTCTTTGTCGTGGTGGAGAGTATAGAGAAAGTTATACAGAAGATGGTGAATAATGAGAAGGGGATTCTCGATGGGGCGGGGAATTGGATCTTTAATTATGCTGTTTTAATTTTTAGGAACTTTACGTGCTTGATGTGTGAGGTTGGGAGTGGTTAATTTTGGGGAAGAAGGAAATATGAGAAAGATAGTGTTTACGAGAAAAAAAAGATATTCTTGTGCGTGTGCAGAAAAAATTGCACATATGGGGAATATTTTTCGTACTTCTACCAAAAATAAAAAAGGAAAATGAAGGTAGAATGTTTACATTTTTCGAATTATTGATTTCAAATCTCTCAATTGTCTTTTTGTTGGTCCCAAGTACAAGTCACACACGTGTAGGGGGGAGGGGGAAATACACGTGTACAGTATTTTTCAACTTTTAAAAGCTTGCAGATCAGTGAGTCAGGTTTTCCTGAGTTTAGTCTTGAGAAGTACAAATCACCCTGAGTAATAGTCTACTGAGATAGTCACCCTGAGCTTGCTTTCAGTCCTTCAAATTAGCTCAACTGATCATGAGTGCTACAATCCTGAGTAGATTGGCACAGATAATTGTCGTACTAGATACTCAGTAGAGTTATTCAATTTCATAGCTATATATACTAGCTAACTAAGGTGCGAAAAGTGTAGGCCCTGAGTTTATACGCTTTTTAACTTGCTGAAAATACCTTTTCCTTTATGAAGATAATGATTAAGGTTGTGACCAAGTTAATGCACTTTCAGTGGATTGTTTCCAACTGAATCAGAAAACCTTTATATGCTTTCAGTGAAAATATGCAACAACAAATGTAACACAGAAAGCAATAAACAACACAACAATTATAGTAGTACAGAGACTCAAGCTCCTACGTCCACTCTCCCTGACCTCAGGGGAATTCCTTAACACCTTAGGAATTACTTGGGTTTAGAGTGCCAAGGTACACTGATCCGAATTACCTCTCAATGGTAATATGATCCCTATGATCTACTTCCTGAGTCCTAGTGCTCAGAACTACTACTCTCTCAAGTGTTCAGACTGTCACACCAGCTTACTGTTGGGGATTATACTGAAAAGTATGCTTTTTACTTTGTATAATCGAAAAGAACTAATTTCCGCTTTATTTTTGAAATAAATTGTTTATCATATGATGCTTTAAATATGATTGAATGTTATAAATATTTATTGCATAATTTGCTCAATAATTAAATGAATACGTGTTACATCAGAGTTAATTTAGTGATACCCGATCACGTAAGATTAAATTAACAAATCCCCTTGTAACTATAAGTACGCCATTCACGACCTAGATGGAAATGAACAACCATCGCGAAAGGTTGAGGTGTAAGGCTCGATTGGTTTGTCTTGACCAAGAGATTACACTAGTGCATGACGAATCACAATGTTTGAATAGGACTATCCAGGATATAAATTCTTCAATTTAAACATGGAAGAATTAGACCTCGAAAAAACGTTGTTTCTTAACCTTCGCCCCCTAAATAGATCACGTGATCTTCAGAACTATTGCTTTGACTTATCATGGGTAGCGAATCGTAGAGAGATTCAATATCGTTCTTTTTATCTTGGGCAATATTATTGGTCATATGTGATTGCTAAGATTTAATACGAAGAATCGTAAGTACGCTTGCTTTGATTTGCCTGGGAGGTTCATAAGTTTTATCATACCAAATCTTGCAAGTGGAATTTGTTTCCTAATATGGATAATAATGTTGAACCGCTTTCCAAATACCAAAGACAAAAGATATTAATTAATGGAAAGCTATTTCAAAGGGCTTGAATTAATAAATGGGCTAGATAATCTTAAACACGGAAATAATGACCTTATTGAAAAATAATAATGGGTTAAGATGGATAGTGCAATATTAATTATGTAGTGGGATTAATTAATATTTATGGGCTTGAATTATATTGTGGCTCAATATTAGATATTCAAGATCCATTAGAAGGTCCAATCTTAATTCTCCTAAAGGCCCCCTCGAAATATAGCCCAAATTATAGTCCAATAAAAAAAAGGTGATTAAAATAAAATAAATATTGTTGCTTATATTTCCCCATTATTTTTCCAAAAAATATGAATAAAAAAGGGAGAAAGATTTTCTTTGAATTTTGTTATGGAATGAAGATATGTATTCTTGGAATACAAGATTATCTCATTAAATTCAAGAAATCTCCCATTTGGTTATTCATTAAGAGATTTTCAAATTTTTGAAATTAGTGGGCAAGAAAGATTTTCTTGATTTTCTTGAAAGATATTATGGAAGATATGTATTTCTTGAAATACAAGAATATCTCATAAATTCAAGAAGATCCAAATCTTGGATTCTTGCTTAGTTATTTTCGAAAATTCTCCATAATAGAGGAGGTGGATTTTTGTGGAATATTTTAATTATGGGAAAGAGAATATATGGGATATATTCAAGATTTCTTGGTGACCAAGAAAAGTCTTATCCCACATTGAAAATTCACATAAATTTTGTGCCCCTCCTCTCCTATAAATAGGGGATGATTAGTTCATTCCCAAGTACAATTCCATGTGCTGGAAATATTAGCAAATCCACATAAGTGGTGCAACAAAGTTTATTTTTTTCCTTTTGTTAATTGTTCAACAACAGTATCCTTCCAATCGGATTGACGAAAGCAAGGGCTAAGGGAATACTTGGGAAGTCCTTTTGGTTAGTCCGTCCAATCAAATCAAGTCACCGCCATCCCGAGAGGTAATTTGCTCAAAACCCGTAGATTCCGCGTAAATGAATGGGGTTTTACGTGGCTTTTTATATGCATGATATGTTGTTGCAATTATTATTTGAATTAATATAGGATTAATTCATGCTAGTAATAATTAATGAATTAAATTTGTATTTAAATATTCACCCCGAATAGATCTGTGCGAAACATTCCCCAACACTTACTAACTTGTATAACAACTCTCTCAACTTCCAAACAACAAACTACACAAACTTCCTAACACTTAGGGTTTGGGTTTTGGTTTGGTTTCCAACTAGGGTTGAGATATCCTTTACAAATAAGAACAAATGTAAAGACTATGATATCTATATTAAGCTTTGAATCTCAACAATGCTAGGCTTAGTATATGATCTCTCTTCAAAGATGAAACACTTGGGAAATCTTTAGGGTTTCGAGTGCTTCAAAACAAACTTGAATATGCTTCAGCTCTGGAGTTGCTTGATTTCCCGTAACCTTGAATGAGTGTAAGGCCTTCGGTATTTATAGGCAACTCAGTCACTCTTGAAAAACTATCTGCTGGAAGAGATAGCATCAAGGGTTTCCTCTTTTGGTTTGAAATAAGCGGCTATATTTAGGGTTTGAACGCGCCCTTGCATGGTTTGGGTAATATATATCCAAACAGCCAATCACCAACTTCTGTGAACTGGAAGATATCAGTCCTGACATTTCCTTAGTGAGATGTCACTTTCAGTTCAAATATAGTACGTTGTTGTCGCCTCCTCATTGGTCGAGATCTTCCTTTGAACAGAGACAAACAAAACGACTTTTTTTTAGGTCAACCACACTGAACTGATATGTTCCTTAATGTCCACGAATGTGTAACATTCTCTTTATTTGTACTAAGAATGAACAAGACACCATTTACTTCAAAATAGTTGTTCAGGGTCTTATGAGTCAGTACAAACAGTCTTCAGGATCTTCGGTCTTCAGGATCTTCTGAGTCTTCAGGATCTTTAGGGCTTCAGGATCTTCTGAGTATTTAGGTAATTTGAACAAACCTATCTATCCTTATCTATATTTGCTGGCTATACATGGTGCAGATAATCCTGATCCTATCACCTATTGAAAACCTGATCCTTATATATCAAGATGTCCTGATACGTGTCATACTCAATGGTTTTGGGATCTAATCAAAATCTTCATTAAATTCATCTCTCAACAATTTTCCCCTTTTTGATGATGCCAAAACCATCTTGTTATAAATTCAAAAGGAAAATAGAACCTAACATCTATTCAGGTTTCAATTCCTAATAGAAGTAAAAAGGTTTAGCAATAATAGCCATCAATAAGATAATGAGGTATTATCTTTTCAGAATAGAAATCAGTAGATTTCATTGAAGTCAAAACAAAAGTACAGGATACATAGTTTATCCTACTCTACTGAACAAAAGAAATCAAACTTCACTCATCTTCAGACTCAATCTCATCAGATGGTGGTTCCAAGTTAAACATCTCATAATATCTTTTCTTCATCTCTTCTCTTTCCTGAATGATCCTAGCATCATTTCCTGACAGTTCAAGATATTCAGCTTGATCCACAAAGTCTGCATAGATGAAATCATAGTTGATCATCCCATTGCTGAACTTAGGTGGTGGATACTTCATTTGTCATGTTGCCTTCAGTTGATATCACAAAGTGTCAAACAAATTGAACCACCTTTGGCATACATAAGTGAAGTTCCTCAGGAGATATGCAATGAATGCATCATCTCTGTCAGAGATAGAATGAGGTCAAGTTTGTAAAATGTCATAATTGAACACAAAATCCCTCTTGGCTTGCTCCCATTTATCATTCATCTCTATTGGCATCGATTTGTCTTTATGCGGCCATTACCTCTTACTTGGTTTGGTGCCTCTCCTTCTTAGGACAAATCTCTGAAAACCACCCCTGATTCTCTTAGCTTCTTCTCGAGCTTTCCTGGTCATCTCAGCTCCTGACACATAAATGGCAGCCTTCTTCCTCCTCTCAGCTTCAATCATCTTCACAGAATTATGCCAATCCCAGTTAATTCTCTTAGAAGCAACATCATATTCACCAAAACCTTCTTTGAATAGTTCATCAACTTTAGATTCTTCACTTTTCTGTGCTTCAGTTTCAAGAACATCTTCCTCAGAAAATTTCTCTGATAATTTTCTCCTGATTGGCTTTTTAGATCGTTTCTTCTTCTGAACAGGCTTTTCAATAAAGGCAGTAGATGTCTTTTGTTCAGTTGGTTTTGGAGGATTTAGAATACCATGAGCTTCTCCCATCTTGCTTGATTCCTGAGCTCTCTGTCTTTTAGCACGCTGCTCTATGACTTTAATAGCAACTTCAAGATGAATTACAACCTCTGGTTCCTTCCTCTTTCCACCTCTATGAATGATCGTTTCAGCTTCAAGCTGTTTTCCTTCTAAAGTGGGTAGAGTAACAAGTTTATCATAACTTTTCCCCTTTTTGGCATCATAATTCACCAATATTTCAGAGAGGGTTCTGTCCATGTGCATTTGCTCCCTTCCCACAGACCGTAACTCAGCAGCAATAAGGAAGTTTTCATCCTGCATTCGTTGAAGTACATTCAACCCTGTTGATTTATCTTCAGCAAGACCTCCATAGGTAGCACGCATTTTGGTCATGAGTGATGTACTCATTTCCTCAACTGCAACTTTGATCATCACATCAGCTCGTGCAGTCAGTGTTTCTTCCAAAGCCTTAGCTTTCTCCTCAAATTTCTTTTCAAACTCCTTCAATACTTCCTTAGACACACCAACAATCCTAGTATCTAATTCAGTAAATTTAGTATCAATAGTAGAAGACAACAGAGTTACCTGATCAGATGTCACCATCGATGTGCTTAGTAACTTGAGGTTGTTGTCCTGAGAAGCTTGAGCTTCAGCAGTTTTTGAGACCTCATCAACCAAAGGCTCCAGCTGTTGGGGAATAGTGGGTGCCCGGATCTATTCCAGATGAATTTTAAATACAAATTTAATTATGACAATTATTACTAGCATGAATTAATCCTGTATTAATTCAAATAATAATTCAACAACAAATCATGCATACAAGTTCGTCACATAAATCCTACGCATACGAAAAAGCTAGGAGTTTACGTGAACTAACCTCTTGAAGTGGCAATCGTCTAGAAGGTGGATCTCGTTCGCACGAACACACCAAAAAGCCTTCCCAAGTATTCCCAAATCTTTACTCGTCAATCCGGTGGTAGGACACTCGCGAACAATTGACAAAAGAGAAAAATAAATTTTATGTTGCACCACCTATGTGGATTTCTAATTTTTCCAACACATGGAATTGCATTGGGGATGAAAAATTCATCCCCTATTTATAATACAAGGGGGGGTGAAAATATTAGGGTTTAGGGGAGATTGGGAAATTTCCTTGCTTCTTCTCCTATAAACAATCTTGAATATATCCATATATTCTATTTCCCAATATATCTCCCAAATAAAATCTTCCCTCCTTATGTTAGGGCATATTTCAAAATTTTCATTATAAATAGCCAAGTGGGAGATTTCTTGAATTTAATGAGATTATCTTGTATTCCAAGAATACTTATCTTCATTCCATAACAAAATTCAAAGAAAATCATTCTCCCTCTTTTATTCATAATTTTCGAAAATCATGAAAAATTAGGCAACAATAATTTATTTTATTTTAAACACCTTTTTCCGTTATTGGACTTTATGTTTGGGCTACTTGGGGGGCCTTTAGGAGAATTAAGATTGGACCTTCCAATGGACTTTGAATTTTCAATATTGAGCCACAATATTATTCAAGCCCATAAATATTAATTAATCCCACTACATAATTAATATTTCACTATCCATCTTAACTCATATTACTGTTAATATGGCTCCCGGTTATTATTTCACGTGTTTAAGATTATCTAGTCCATTAATTAATTTAAGCCACTAAATAACTTTATATTAATTAACATCTTTTTCCTTGGTTAAAGAACGACTCAACATTATTATCCATACCAGAAATAAATATCACTTGCAAGATTTGGTATGATAAATCTTATGAGCCTCCCAAGGGGACAAATCAAACAAGATGTACTTGCACACGTTTCACCGTATTAAATCTTAGTAATCGTCGTGTAATCAATATCATTGCCCAAGATACAAGGTATTGAATCTCAATGATCCTCTTCCCATCATAAGTCAAAGCAACGGTTATTGATTGCACATGATCCTATTTAAGGGACGGAGATTAAGAAATAATGAACCACTGAGGTCCAATTCTTCTATTTTCAATCTTTGGCAGAATTTGTCCTCCTCTGTGGACCTTGTTTTATGCATCATGATGCACTGGTGCAATCTCTTGGTCAAAACAAGTCAATCTGAGCCTTACACCTCAACCTTTCTTGATGGTTTGTTCATTTCCATCTTGGCCGTGAAAGTGTACTTTTAGTTACAAGGGACTGTTAATTTAATCTTCTGTGATCTGGTATCACTAAATTAACTACAATGTAACACGTACTTCTTATTGAACAGTTATGCAGTAAATATATGTAACATTCAATGATATTTAAAGCATCAGTGATAACTAATTTATTTCAGTAAATAAGACAGAAACTCAGTGTGATTATACAAAGTAAAAGCATACTTTCCAGTATAATCCTAACAATCTCCCACTTATACTCAAAGTCTGCTTTTAAGTATACTACAACATGTCTCGTGTAGAATCTACATTACACCTACACGAACCTAATAATATATTCCACTTATAGTCAAAGCAGATTGACAACGGTCTTGACACGCATTCCTTCTACATGTCTCTCGAATGTATTCTGAGGCAGACCCTTTGTGAATGGATCTGCTAGGTTGTCTTCTGACGCAATTTTTGCCACCTCTATATCTCCTCTCTTAACGATTTCTCATATAAGATGATATTTCCTTTCAATATGTTTGCTTGCCTTGTGGTCTCTCGGTTCCCTTGAATTTGCAACTGCTCCGACATTATCACAGTAGACCGTGATGGTGCTGGACAAATTCGGTACTACGTCCAAGTCCACTAGGAAGTTTTTGAGCCAAACCGCTTCCTTCGCTGCCTCGCAAGAAGCTACGTATTCGGCTTCCATGGTAGAGTCCGCTATGCATTTCTGCTTAACGCTTCTCCATGTCATGGCTCCTCCCCCCATTCAAAACACACTACCCGAGGTAGATTTTCTGGAATCTAGGTCTGATTGGAAATCCGAGTCCGAGTAACCAATGGGAATCAGACTGTCTGACTGATAAACAAGCATTCTATCTTGAGTTCTTTTCAGATACTTCAAAATGTTTTTAACTGCAGTCCAATGTTCTTTCCCTGGATTACTCTGATATCTTGCTACCATGCCGACGGTAAAGCAGATATCCGGCCTCGTGCACAGCATAGCATACATGAGGCTTCCATTAGACGAATCATAAGGAAAGCCTTTCATGTCATCTATCTCCCTTTGCGTCTTAGGGCACATTTCTTTGGATAGATTGATTCCATGTCTGAAAGGTACGAAGCCTTTCTTAGAATCCTGCATGCTGAATCGCTTCAAGACAGTATCTATGTATGAGGCTTGCGATAAGCTTATCATCCTTTTCTTGTGTTCTCGAGTGATCTTGATCCCAAGGATGTGACTGGCTTCCCCTAAGTCCATCATATCAAACTGTTTTGACAGTCATGCCTTTACGTCTGACAAAACCTTAACATCATTTCCGATGAGCAGAATATCGTCTACGTATAGTACTAAGAATACCAATGTAGTTCCGACATGCTTTTTGTACACATAACTTTCGAACTCGTTTTGATCAAACCCGTAAGACTTTATAACTTGATCAAAACATTGGTTCCAAGCACGCGATGCTTGCTTCAGTCCGTAGATGGACTTTTTGAGCTTGCAAACAAGATGTTCTTGGCCTTTTTCAATGAAGCCTTCGGGTTGTTGCATATAAATTTCTTCTTCAAGACTTCCATTGAGGAAAGCTGTGTTGACATCCATTTGCCAGATCTCAAAATTGAGATGCACAGCTATCGACAAGAGAATGCAGATGGACTTTAGCATGGCTACAGGTGAAAAGGTTTCCTCATAGTCGATCCCTTCTTTCTGAGTGTAACCTTTTGCCACAAGTCTAGCTTTGAAGGTTTCTACCTTTCCGTCCAATCCCCTTTTTCTCTTGTATACCCACTTGCATCCAATGGGTTTGACCCCATTAAGTGGTTCGACGAGCTCCCACACCTTGTTTTGATCCATATAACCCATTTCGGCTTTCATTGCTTTTGCCAAGAATCCGCATCCTTATCACGGATTGCCTCTTTGTAAGTCCATGGGTCCGATTCATTTTCACCGAGGATCCTATCCCCATGAATCTTTCGGAATGTCGGATAACCCTCCCATGTTGGGAAAAACGGGGTGCCCAGATCTATTCGAGGTAATTATTGAAATACATATTTAAATTAAACAGTTGATTACTAACATGAATTAATCCTAAGTTAATTCAACATAATAATAAACAACATTCGTACACATAATTCACGTAAATCCTAAACATGCGGAACTAGGAGTTACGGAATTACTAACCTCTTGAAGAATCAAACGGATGAATCAACCCAAGAGTCTTCCCAAATATATCCCCAAAGTCCACGAACGTTATCCGGTGGGAAGATTTCAACGAACGATTTTAATGGGAGAGAAATAAAATATTTTGCTACCACCTTTGTGGATTTCTAATATTTCCAACACATGGAATTGCACATGCGAATGAAGAGCTCATCCCCTATAAATAGGGAGGAGGGTGGGACGAAAATTAGGGTTGGAAAATAGGGAGAAAATCTTTTCTTGATCTCCAAGAAATCTTGAATATATCTCCTATATTCTTTTCTCCTTAATTAAATTTTCCATAAAAATCTCTTTCCCCTCTTCTACCTATATTTTCGAAAATTACACTAATAAAGGAGTCAAGATTTGACTTCTTGAATTTATGGGATAATTATGTATTCCTACAATAATTATCTCTTTCCATAAAATATCTACAAGAAAATCAAGACAATCTTTTCTTCCTTTAATAGACAAAGTTTTCAAAAATTACTCTTGGAAATTAGGCAAGAATATTTTCTTCTCTCTCTCATTAATTGGACTTTATTTTGGGTTATTTGGGGGGCCTTTAGGAGAGTTAAGATTGGACCTTCAATGGACTATGAAGCTATAATATTTTGGGCCAAATATTATTCAAGTCCATTAATATTAATTTACTCCACTATAAAATTAATATTGAACTATCCATCTTAACCCATATTACGATTTCACATGTAACATGGCTCCCGGTCATTATTTCCCGCGTTTAAGATTATCTTAGTCCATTAATTAATTAAGCCACTGAACAAGCTATATATTAATTAATATCTTTGTCCTTAGAGTAAAGACAACTCAACATTATTATCCATGCCGGAAATGAATTTCCACTTGCAAGATTTGGCATGATAAAGGATATGAGCCCACCAAGGGGACAAATCAAGCAAGACATACTTGCACGCGATTCTCCATGTTAAATGTCAGCAATCGTCATGTAATTAATAATATCACCCAAGATATAAGGTATCGAATCGCATTGACTCTCTTCCCATCATAAGTCAAAGCAATATTTATTAATTTCACACGATCCTATTTAAGGGACAGAGATTAAGAAACAACGCACCACTGAGGTCTAATTCTTGTATATTCAGTACCAAAGAATTTGTCCTCCTGTAGGTCCTCATTCAGCGCACCTAAATGCGCTAGTGTGATCCCTTGGTCAAGACAGGCCAATCTGGGTCTCACACTTCAACCGTTCATGATGGTTCCTTCATTTCCATCTGGGTTGTGAATTTGTACATAATTACGAGGGCTATTAATTTGATCTTCAGTGATCGGGTATCACCAAATTAACTACAACGTAATACTTACTGTCTTATCGAACGAGTTTGCAATAAACATATATAACATTCATTCATATTTAATGCAATAGTGATTAAATAATTTATTTCAGTAAATAAATAAGAAACTTCAGTTTGGTTATACAAAGTAAAAGCATACTTTTCAGTGTAACCCCAACAATCTCCCACTTATACTCAAAGTCTGCTTTTAAGTATACTACAGCATGTCTCGTGTTCTATGTGACATTTAATGTCACCCTACACGAACCTAATAATATTTCTCCCACTTATACTCAAAGCAGATTGGCAACGTCCTTGACACCCATTCCTTCCACATGTCTCTCGAATGTACTCTGAGGCAGACCCTTTGTGAATGGATTTGCTAGGGTGTCTTCTGATGCAATCTTAGCCACCTCAATGTCTCCTCTCTTAACAATTTCTCGTATGAGATGATATTTTCTTTCAATGTGTTTGCTGGCTATGTGGGCTCTCGGCCCCCTTGAATTTGCAACTGCTCCGGCGTTATCACAGTTGACCGTGATTTTGCCATGCAAATTTGGGACCACGATCCAAGTCCACCAGAAGTTCTTGAGCCAAACCGCTTCCTTTATTTGCGCTTCACAAGCAAAGAACGTATCTCGGCTTCTATGGTAGAATCAAAGATGCATTTCTGCTTTACGCTTCTCCATGTCATGGCTCCTCCCCCCATGCAGAACTCACTATCCGAGGTAGACTTTCTGGAGTCAATGTTTGATTAGAAATCCATAGAGTCCGTAATCGATGGGGATCGATCGATATCGACTTGTAAACCAACTTTAAGATCCGTGTCCTTTTTGATGTACTTTTTAATGTTCTTTATAAGATTCCAATGCTCTTTCCTAGGGTTACTTTGATATCTTGCCACCATGCCTACGACAAATTTACGGATATCCCGTGTCGCGACACACAACATTGCATACATGAGCCTTCCCACAAAGAAGCATAAGGGATGTCCTTCATGTCATCTATCTGCTTTTGTCTTGGGACACATCTCTTTGATAGATGGATTCCGTCCAGGTGAGGGCACAAAGCCTTTCTTGGAACCTGCATGATTGCGCTTCAAAATAACTATCGATGTATGAGGCTTTGCGAAAAAGGCCCGATCATTCTTTTCCCAACCGATCTCGAAAGTGATCTTGATCCCTAGGATGTGACCATCAACTTCCTAAGTCCTTCATATCGAACTTGTTTTTGATAATCATGCCCTTACGCCCCGACAACACCTTTACATCGTTTCCGGCGAGCGTAATGTTGTCCACGATAGTACCAAAAATACCAATGCGTTCCATCACGCTTTTTATAGACACAAACTTTCAATTTCGCTTTTGATCGAATCCGTAGGATTTTATAACTTGATCAAAACACCCATTCCAAGCTCGGGATGCTTGCTTCACTCCATAAATGGACTTCCTGAGCTTGCAAACTAGATGCTCTTGGCCTTTTTCAATGAAGCCTTCGGGTTGTTGCATATAGATTTCTTCGTCAAGATTTCCATTTAGGAAAGCTGTCTTGACGTCCATTTGCCAGATCTCAAAATCTAGATCTTGTGAAATCGACAAGAGAATGGGATGGACTTGAGCATGGCTACGGGCTAAAATGTTTCCTCATAATCGATCCTTCTTTCTCGAAAGTGTACCCTTTTCGCCACAAGTCTTGCTTTGAAGGTTTTCAACCCTTTAAATCCCTCGTCCCCTTTTTCTCTTATATACCCACTTGCATCCAATGGGTTTTACCCCATCAAGTGGTTCGACTAAACTCCCACACCTTGTTGTGATCCATTGAACCCATCTATTCGGTTATACTTCCATTCTTTGTTTGCCAAGATTGAGCATCTTTGTCTTGGATCGCCTCGTTGTAGGACCATGGATATGATTCTTCTGCGGAGATCAAGTCCGAAGACTCTCTGATCCCTAAGAATCTCTCGGGTTATTTGATGACCCTCCCACTACGACGAGGTTCCGGTTGTGTAGGTGTGACGTTTGGTATATCATTTTGTACATTCGGCAACGTTGTTGGCACCCTAAATTCTTCTAAGGTAATTTCACTTCTAGGCTTTCGACTGTTCATATAGTCTTCTTCCAAAAATCTAAAGTGGGTACTGATTACCACCTTTTGATCTTCGGGACCATAGAACATGCATCCTTTAGTTCCTTCGGGGTACCCTATGAACATCCTTAATTCCAAATGTGCATCCAATTTACCGGTTTCCTTGTCTAGCACGTATGTCGGACACCCCCAGATTCTGATGTGTCCGAAACTGGGCTTACCCCCCGTCCACAATTCTCTCGGGGTTTTAGGTACCGATTTGGATGGCACTAGGTTCTGAATATAAACCGTTGTTTCTAATGCGTAACCCCATAACGATTTTGGTAAATCCGCATAACTCATCATTGACCTTACCATTTCTAAAAGCGTTCTATTCCTTCGTTCTGCAACCCCATTTTATTGAGGGGTACCGAGTGCAGTCAACTAGGATGTAATCCACACTTCCGATAGGTAGTTCAGAAATTCATCGCTGAGGTATTCGCCTCCACGATCAGATCGTAGAAACTTGATACTTTTTCCCTTATGATTCTCTGCTTGAGCCTTAAATTCTTTGAATTTATCAAAGGTCTCAGATTTATGCTTCATTAGGAAAATGTATCCGTAGCGTGAGTAATCATCGATAAAAGTAACAAAATACTCGTAGCCACCTCTAGCTTTGATTTGCATTGGACCACACACATCGGTGTGAACGATTTCTAACACTTCTTTAGCTCTAAGCCCCTTGGCTCCAAATGCCCTCTTGATCATTTTACCTTCCAAGCACGATTCACAAGTCGGAAATGGCTCAATTTGGAGAGACCCCAAAGAACTATCTTTCACCAACCTTTAAATCCTTTTTGGATTAATATGACCTATTCTTAGGTGCCAAAGAAGTGTCTCGTTCACGTCAGCCGAGCGCTTTCATTTACAAGAAATAGTAGATGTGTTATAGGATGCATTTTGTGAGTGATGTGCACAGTTAATAATATAGAGATTGTTCCTCAAAGTTCAACGACAGATAATCACATCGTTACAAAAAACAAGAACATCTTTATTAAAACAAACAAAATATCCATCGATAAACAGTTTAGAAATAGAAATAAGACTTTTCCAAAAAATGGGAACATAAAGAACATCTCTTAAAATTAACGTCTTGTCACCAAAGGACAGATGCACTTCTCCCATTGCTTCAGCTGCCACTCTCGTAGCATCGCCTAGCGTGATGAGGATCTCACTCTCACTTAGTCGCCGGGTCTGCTTGAAACTCTGCAATGTGAAACATACATGATCAGTGGATCCCGTATCCAATACCCACGAATGGGTAGCATACTCCGCCAAACAAGTTTCAACAACTAGTGTGTGTGAATTACCTTTCTTTCCATTCCTTTTGGGTTTGGAACAGGCCGACCTCCAATATCCCTTTTCACCGCAGTTGAAGCACATCCCCTTAGCCGGATTCTTTGCTCCACCATCCCTCTTCACCTTTCCTTTGTCTTTGGCAACACATGAGTTAGCTTGGCTTTCACTTTTGGGCTTCCTCTTCCTCTTGCCTCCCTTTGGCCTAGAAGAGGAGGACGGCCCAACTGCCACTAAGGCTTGACTGCTCTCTCCCAAAATTCCTTTAGCCGAAACAAGAGCTTGCAACAGATCAGGCAAAGTGAACTTTTGATTATTCATTTGATAATTCAGTCTGAACTGCTCAAAGCTCTTGGGCAGGGAATGGAGTATGAAATCGATCTGGGTCTCGTTGTCATATTCAGCTCCAAGCACCTCGAGTTTGTTGTGATGAGCCATCATCTGGAGAACATGTTCCCTTACGGGTGTTCCCTCCACCATTTTCATAGAGAGCATGTCCCTCATGGTGATCTGCCGAGCCACACGGTTCTGATGTTGAAACATCGCTTTAAGATTGACCATGATTTCCGCAGCGGTCTCAACGTTTTGGTGTTGGTGTTGCAACACATCTGATATTGAAGCCAAGATTGTACACTTTGCCATTTCATTAGAACGCTCCCAGTTATCATATTCTTTCTTAACCGCTTTGGTTGACTCGTCAGATGGCTTTTCTGGTTTGGGTGTAGTAAGAACCCAGTTATGGCTTTGTGCAGTGAGGACAATAGTGAGTTTTCGATACCAATCAATAAAGTTTTCTCCAGTGAGGAGGTTATCTTTCAGTATATTGAATAGTGGATTAAAAGGTTGCGACATGATGGACTGAAATAAACATATATTTTGTATCAATATCCAGATCAACACAAAATTAAATCACATAATTCGATCACATGATTCATATTAAAATCTCAAAAAAAATATGAACATGCATCAGCCAACATCTCAAAACAGATTTAAATGAGCCTCGTGGGAGGGTCATCATTTAAATCACATTCAAGCAGGTTACAAACAAGAACAATTACAAACCTTTAATTAAAAAATTAATAGTCGGCTCCTACTTGACCAATATAGAATTGACAGGGACTTCGGAGAAGTATATAAATATCAATTTTATACCTAAGTAATAACCATGATTAAATATAGAATTATTACTTCGCTTTGATCGAGCCTCGTTGGAAGGTCATCGTCGCCACTAATAATAATTCACAATCATCCTTTTGAGAATTTATTCATTTGAAAGCTATCTTTTGACCGTCCCGTGGGGGAATTTCTCCAAAAGATTACAAAAATAAATAAATCATGGAGGTCAAAATTAATTTGTGTCAAAACAAATTAATTATCATAACATACTTAGTAATTTTTGAATTTGAGATTTTTTGTTGAGCAATTCTCATTCAAAACACATTTAAACAAATTAAATAATGTACAAGAAAATACGGCAACAATAAATCAAGCAAAGCAGAAAATAAACACATTGGGCACAAATTATCCAACTGTCATGGTTTGATTTTCTTTGGCTTGATCTTGAAGAAACGACGTCTTGAATTTCTCCCACTTGTTCGTCTCGAACAGAACTCCATCTTGAAACTCCACGCCAAGCAGCTCACAGCCGGGATGCACGCCCGCATCCGGTCGGCCGCTTGGTCGGGCGCCCGTGCCCATGCGCCTAGGGCACAGCGCACGTCACCCGTGTGCCATGGCTCTCGGCAGCATCGGCGGCCTCGGCACGCCTCGGCAACCTTGGCCTGCCTCGTGCGTATGAGCGCCTGTCCGCGCGCCCGCGTGCTTCCACCCTCACGCGTCAGCCTTGGCTGATCCCACCTTGGCGCCTAGAGCCTCCGCCCGTGCGTGTGGCGTCGTCCACGCAGCGCACGTGCCTCCCTTGGCACGTTTCGTGTGGCGCACGTCGCCCACGTACGGTTCCGAATCCGTCTTTAACTCGTCTCCGTCTTTGATCAAGTTATAATTTATTTAATGAAAAATAAATACCTTAAATCTAGACTAGTCTATTACATTGAACAAATCAAAATAACCTAATCTACTAGTGGATTTTCTCACGAGAAAAACAAATCCGAACGAGTCGAATTAAAAAATCATTCATTCATACGCATGAAAATAAAACACATTAAATACCATGACAATTGGATACCTGCAAAACAGATCTAGCAATTCTACTATCCAATTTCAATTTAATGTCCAACAATTTAAATAACAATTTAAAAAAATCAGAGCTCGAAACCAGAGCTCTGAAACCAGTTGTTGGGAAAAACGGGGTGTCCGGATCTATTCGAGGTGATTATTTAAACACATATTTAAATTAAACAGTTGATTACTAACATGAATTAATCCTAAGTTAATTTAAGATAATAATAAACAACATGCGTACACATAATTCACGTAAATCCTAAACATGCGGAACTAGGAGTTACGGAATTACTAACCTCTTGAAGAATCAAACGGATGAATCAACCCAAGAGCCTTCCCAAATATATCCCCAAAGTCCACGAATGTTATTCGGTGGGAAGATTTCAACGAACGATTTTAATGGGAGAGAAATAAAATATTTTGCTACCACCTTTGTGGATTTCTAATATTTCCAACACATGGAATTGCACTTGGGAATAAAGAGCCCATCCCCTATAAATAGGGAAGAGGGGGGGACGAAGATTAGGGATGGAAAATAGGGAGAAAATCTTTTTTTGATCTCCAAGAAATCTTGAATATATCTCCTATATTCTTTTCTTCTTAATTAAATTTTCCATAAAAATCTCTTTCACCTCGTCTACCCAAATTTTCGAAAATTACACTAATAAAGGAGTCAAGATTTAACTTCTTGAATTTATGGGATAATTATGTATTCCTACAATAATTATCTCTTTCCATAAAATATCTACAAGAAAATCAAGACAATCTTTTCTTCCTTTAATAGACAAAGTTTTCGAAAATTACTCTTGGAAATTAGGCAAGAATATTTTATTCTCTCTCTCATTAATTGGACTTTATTTTGGGCTATTTGGGGGGCCTTTAGAGAGTAAAGATTGGACCTCCAATGGACTATGAAGCTATAATATTTTGGGCCAAATATTATTCAAGTCCATTAATATTAATTTACTCCACTATAAAATTAATATTGAACTATCCATCTTAACCCATATTACGATTTCACATGTAACATGGCTCCCGGACATTATTTCCCGAGTTTAAGATTATCTTAGTCCATTAATTAATTAAGCCACTAAACAAGCTATATATTAATTAATATCTTTGTCCTTGGAGTAAAGACAGCTCAACATTATTATCCATGCCGGAAATGAATTTCTACTTGCAAGATTTGGCATGATAAGGGATATGAGCCCACCAAGGGGACAAATTAAGCAAGACGTACTTGCACGCGATTCTCCGTGTTAAATGTCAGCAATCGTCATGTAATTAATAATATTGCCCAAGATTAAGGTATCGAATCGCATTGACTCTCTTCCCATCATAAGTCAAAGCAATATTTATTAATTTCACACGATCCTATTTAAGGGACGGAGATTAAAAAACAACGCACCACTGAGGTCTAATTCTCTTATATTCAGTACCGAAGAATTTGTCCTCCTGTAGGTCCTCATTCAGCGCACCTAAATGCGCTAGTGTGATCCCTTGGTCAATACAGGCCAATCTGGGTCTCACACTTCAACAGTTCATGATGGTTCGTTCATTTCCATCTGGGTTGTGAATTTGTACTTAATTACGAGGGCTGTTAATTTGATCTTCAGTGATCGGGTATCACCAAATTAACTATACTGTAATATGTACTGTCTTGTCAAACGGGTTTGCAATAAACATATATAACATTCATTCATATTTCATACAACAGTGATTAAATAATTTATTTCAGTAAATAAATAAGAAACTTCAGTTTGGTTATACAAAGTAAAAGCATACTTTTCAGTATAACCCCAACATCCCACTACGACGTGGTTCCGGTTGTGTAAGTGTGTCGTTTGGTATATCGACTTGTACAGTTGGCATTGAGGTAAGCCCCTTTAGCTCATTCATGGTAATCTCACTTCTGGGCTTCTAGTCGTTCATATAGTCTTCTTCCAAAATTCTGAAGTACTTACTGATTACTACCTTTTGATCTTCGGGACCATAGAACATGCACCCTTTCGTTCCCTCGGGGTATCCTATAATCAGCCTTAATTCTGATCTTGGATCCAATTTACCGGCTTCCTTATCTAGCACCTATGCCGGACACCCCCAGATTCTCATGTGTCCTAGACTGGGCTTGCGCCCGGTCCACAATTCTTTAGGGGTTTTGGGAACCGATTTGGATGGCACCAGGTTTAGAATGTAAGTCGTTGTTTCCAAGGCATGACCCCAAAACGATTTGGGTAGATCCGCATAACTCATCATTAACCTGACCATTTCTAAAAGAGTTATGTTTCTTCGTTCTGCAACCCCGTTTTGTTGAGGGGTTCTGGGTGCAGTTAACTGGAATACAATCCCTTCATCCGATAAGTAGTTCAAGAATTCATCGCTGAGGTATTCGCCTCCACGATCAGATCGTAGAGATTTGATACATTTTTCCCTATGATTCTCTGCTTGAGTCTTAAATTCTTTAAGTTTTTCAAAGGTCTCAGATTTATGCTTCATTAGGAAAATGTATCTGTATCTTGAGTAATCATCGATAAAAGTAGCGAAATACTCATAGCCTCCTCTTGTTTTGATTGACATTGGACCACATACATCGGTGTGAACGATCTCCAACACTTTTTTGGCTCTATTCCTCTTGGCTCCAAATGCCCTCTTGGTCATTTTACCCTCCAAACACGATTCGCAGGTTGGAAATTATTCAACCTGGAGAGACTCCAACGAACCATCTTGGACCAACCTTTGGATCCTCTTTGGATTGATGTGACCTAGTCTTAGATGCCATAGAAGTGTCTCGTTCACGTTTGATGAACGTTTCCTTTTAGCCGAAACAGTCGATGTGTTATAGGATGCATTTCGTGAGTGGTGTGTATAGTTAATTGTGTAGAGATTATTCGACAACGTTCCATGACAGATATACTCATTATTTAGAGCAATGGTAACAACTTTATTAAAAGTAACCGAATATCCATCAAGAAAAAGTTTAGAAACTAAAATTAAATTCTTTCTAAAACTATGAACGTGAAGAACATCTCTCAAAATTAAAACTTTGTCTTCAAAAGACAACTGCACTTCTCCCACTGCTTCAGCTGCCACTCTCGTAGCATCGCCCAGTGTGATGAGGATCTCACTCCCACTAAGTTTCCGGGTCCGCTTGAACCCGTGTAAAGTGAAACAAACATGATCAGTGGATCCCGTATCAACTACCCATGAATGGGAAGCATACGCCGCCAAACAAGTTTCAACAACTAGTGCGTGAGAATTACCATTCTTTCCATTCCTTTTGAGTTTGGAACAGGCCCACCACCAATGACCTCTCTCGCCACACTCCAAACAGATCTTCGTACTTAGTCCTTCATCTTTGAAGTTTGAGTAGAACTGGTTAATCCTTAGAGTCTCTTCATTATTCTTACCACCACTTGGCCTAGAATTAGAAGTAGACCCCTTTTTAACCTTGCTCATTTTCTTGCGCTTATTTTTCTCTTCGACCAAAGTGAAAGCTCTTATAAGATCATCCACAGTGAAGTCCATATCTTCCATTAGATATTCCACATAGGAATGATCATAGCTCTTTGGCAGAGAATTGAGAATGAAATCAACTTTGCTTTTGAAATCACATTTTTTGCCAAGAGTCGCTAGTTCTTCAAAGAGAACCATAACCCTAAGGATGTGTTCTTTCGCATTCATCCCTTCGTCCAATTTTAGCTTGACCATGTCATGCTTGATGCTTTGAATTTCCATATGGGCCCGATGTGCGAACATCGCCTCGAGATTTCCCATAATGTCTGCAGCTGTTGCAAAATCTTGATGAAGGTGTTTTAACAAATCTGACATCTGTGTCATGATTATTTTCCTTTATCAATTCGTTTTCCAGCTCCCATTCATTATATTCCATCTCTTCCCATATGCTTGCATTCTTAGCTGGTTTTTTGGGTTTTGGTGCACTAAGTACCCATTTGGATTCATGTGAAGCAAGGTCACTCATAAATTTTTATTTCCAAACAAAATAGTTTTCACCAGTATGTAAAGTGTCTTTCAGTATATTGAACAGAGAATTAAAAGGTTGCAACATGCTGAACTGAAATAAATAATGATTTGTATAAGCACAAAATTATCACAAAATTCGATCACATGTATCATATTAAAATCTCAAAAAAAATATGAACATGCATCAGCCAACATCTCAAAACAGTTTAAATAAGTCACGTGGGGTGGGTCATTATTTAAACACATTCAAGCAGGTTACAAACAAGAACAGTTACAAACTTTAATATCCAAATTAATAGTTGGCTCACACTTGACCAATATAAAATTGACAGGGACTTCGGGGAAGTATATGCATATCAATTTTATACCTAAGTAATAACCATGATTAAATATATAATTATTATTTCGCTTTGAATGAGCCTCGTGGGGAGGGTCTGTTGGGAAATTAGGGGTGCCCGGATCTATTCGAGATGATTTTAAATACATATTTAAATTAATCAATTAATTACTAGCATGAATTAATCCTAAATCAATTCAACATAATAATTAATAAGCGAATAACTACACGTAATCCACGTAAATCCTAAGCATGCGGAATCTAGGAGTTACGAGATCACTAACCTCTTGTAGAGACGACTGCTGAGACAACGGATAAACCCAAAGTGCCTTCCCAAATATGTCCCAAGTCCACAAAAGCAATCCAGTGGGAGGATTCACACGAACGATTTTAATAAGAGGAAAAATAAAAATATTTTGCCACCACCTTTGTGGATTTCTAATATTTCCAACACATGGAATTGCAGTTGGGAATGAAAAATTCATCCCCTATTTATAGGGAGGAGGGGGCCGATTTTTAGGTCAAGAAAATTGAGGGAGAAAATCTTTTCTTGGTCTCCAAGAAATCTTGAATATATCTCCTATATTATTTTCTCCTTAATTAAATTTTCCATAAAAATCTCTTCCCCTATTTATCCCTATTTTTTCGAAAATAACAAGGAAAAAAGAATCAAGATTTGACTTCTTGATTTTATGGGATAATTATGTATTCCTACAATACTTATCTCTTTCCATAAAATATCTACAAAAAAATCAAGACAATCTTTTCTTCCTTTTTCCTACATATTTTTCGAAAATTTCATAGAAATATAAGGTAAATTATTTTCTTCTCTTTTTCATTAATTGGACTTTATTTTGGGCTTTTTGAGGGGCCTTTAGGAGAATTAAGATTGGACCTCCAATGGACTATGAAGCTATAATATTTTTGAAATGTTATTCAAAACTATCCATTAATATTAATTTATTCCACTATAAAATTAATATTGAACTATCCATCTTAACCCATATTACGACTTTACTATAATATGGATCCCTTAATCATTATTTCCGTGTCTAAGATTATTTTAGTCCATTAATTAATTAAGCCAATTGAACAAGCTTTATATTAATTAATATATTTATCCTCGGAGTAAAGACAGATCAACATTATTATCCATACCGGAATAAATTTCCACTTGCAAGATTTGATATGATAAAGGTTCTGAGCCCACCAAGGGGACAAATCAAACAAGACGTACTTGCACACGATTCTCCATATTAAATGTCAGCAATCGTCATGTAATTAATAATATTGCCCAAGATATAAGGTAACGAATCTCAATGACTCTCTTCCTATCATAAGTCAAAGCAATAGTTATTAATTTCACACGTTCCTATCTAAGGGATGGAGATTAAGAAACAACACACCACTGAGGTCTAATTCTTGTATATTCAGTACCGAAGAATTTATCCTCATGTAGGTCATATTCAGCGCATCCAAATGCACTAGTATAATCTCTTGGTCAAGACAAGCCAATCCGAGTCTTATACATCAACTTTTCATGATGGTTTGTTCATTTCCATCTAGGTTGTGAATTTGTACTTAATTACGAGGAGCTGTTAATTTGATCTTCTGTGATCAGGTATCACCAAATTACCTACAACGTAATACGTACTAAACTTGTTGAACTGGTTTGCAATAAATATATATAACATTCATTCATATTTAAATGCAACAGTGATTAATAATTTATTTCAGTAAATAAATAAAAAAAAAATCAGTTTGGTTATACAAAGTAAAAGCATACTTTTCAGTATAACCCCAACAGGGTCAATGTCGCCACTAATTATAATCCACAATCATCCGTTTGAAATTTATTCATGTGAAAGCTATCTTTTGGCCGTCCCGTGGGAGGAATTTCTCCCAAAGAATTCATAAATAAATAAATCATGGAGACCAAAATTAATTCAATTTTATTATCCGGAATAAAATTGTTAATTAATTATATAAATCATACTTAGTAATTTTCAAAAGTGAGATTTTTCAAAACAATTTCCCATGCATCGCATATTCAAAACACAGTTAAATACTCACGAAAATTAAAGCAAACATCAAAACAAAAATTAAACATATTGGGCACATATATCCAATTGTCACGGTTAATTTTGTCATGTCTTGATCTTGAGAAATCGTCCCTATTACCTTTTTCGTTCGTCTTGAAAAGCTCCCACTTGATCGTCCCTTAGCGGCAGCCGGGCGCTTCACTCAGAGATCTCGGCAGCACGCCACAGTACCAAACACGCTAGCCCAAGCGAAGGCCACAAGACCCGCCCGATGCCGGATCTCGACTCGTGCCGCCTTGCCCCTTCAAGATCTCCTCGCGGTCGCCTCAAGGCGTCACAAGACGACGCCGCCGCTTCTCTTGCGTGCCGGCTTGATCTCAAGGCTTGCCCCTGCCCTCGCCTGCGCCCATGCACGCCTGCGTGCATCCGCATCGCGCGCGTGCCTCCCTTGGCACATTTCACACGACGCACGCCACTTGTTCCCGGTTCTAGATCCGTCTTTTAATTCTTCGTCTCCGCCTCCGTTTACGATCCGGTTAAAATTTATTTAAAAAAAAACAAATAAATCTAGATCTAGACTAGTCTATTATATTGAATGAATCAAACAAATCCTAATCTACTCGTGAATTTTCTCACGAGGCAAAACGAAATCGAACGAATCGAATTAAAAACCACAATTTATATGCATGTATAAATACACATTCATCAAATACTATGACAATTAGATACCGCAAAAAAAGATCTAGCATTCTACTATCCAATTTCAAATTCAATGAACAACGAATTAAATTACAATTTAAAATTCAGAACCCGAAACCGTGGCTCTGATACCAGTTGTTGAGGAATAGTGGGTGACCGGATCTATTCGAGATGAATTTAAATACAAATTTAATTCTGACAATTATTACTAGCATGAGTTAATTCTATATTAATTCAAATAATAATTTAACAACAAATCATGCATACAAGCTCGTAACATAAATCCTACGCATGCGGAAAAGCTAGGAGTTTACGTGAACTAACCTCTTGAAGTGGCAATCGTCTAGAAGGTGGATCCCATTCGCACGAACACACCAAAAAGCCTTCCCAAATATTCACAAGTCCTTACTCGTCAATTCGGTGGTAGGACGCTCGTGAACAATTAACAAAAGGGAAAAAAATATTTTATGTTGCACCACCTTTGTGGATTTCTAATTTTTCCAACACATGGAATTGCTTTGGGGATGAAAAATTCATCCCTTATTTATAATACAAGGGGGGGACGAAAATATTAGGGTTTAGGGGAGATTGGGAAATTTCCTTGCTTCTTCTCCAAGAAACAATCTTGAATATATCCAATATATCTCCCAAATAAAATCTTCCATCCTTATGTTATGGCATATTTCGAAAATTTCATTATAAATAGCCAAGTGGGAGATTTCTTGAATTTAATGAGATTATCTTGTATTCCAAGAATACTTATCTTCATTCCATAACAAAATTCAAAGAAAATCATTCTCCCTCTTTTATTCATAATTTTCTAAAATCATGAAAAATTAGGCAACAATAATTTATTTTATTTTAAACATCTTTTTCAGTTATTGGACTTTATGTTTGGGCTACTTGGGGGGCCTTTAGGAGAATTAAGATTGGACCTTCCAATGGACTTTGAATTTTCAATATTGAGCCACAATATTATTCAAGCCCATAAATATTAATTAATCCCACTACATAATTAATATTGAACTATCCATCTTAACCCATATTACTGTTAATATGGCTCCCGGTTGTTATTTCCTCGTGTTTAAGATTATCTAGTCCATTAATTAATTTAAGCCACTGAAATAGTTTTATATTATTTAACATCTTTTTCCTTGGTTAAGGAACGGCTCAACATTATTATCCATACCGGAAATAAATTCCACTTGCAAGATTTGGTATGATAAATCTTATGAGCCTCCCAAGGGGACAAATCAAACAAGACGTACTTGCAAACGTTTCATCGTATTAAATCTTAGCAATCGCCATGTAATCAATATCATTGCCCAAGATACAAGGTATTGAATCTCAATGATCCTCTTCCCATCATAAGTCAAAGCAACGACTATTGATTGCACACGATCCTATTTAAGGGACGGAGATTAAGAAATAATGAACCACTGAGGACTAATTCTTCTATTTTCAGTGCTGAAGAATTTGTCCTCCTGTAGGTCCTGTTCAGTGCATCATGATGCACTGGTGCAATCTCTTAGTCAAGACAAGCCAATCTGAGACTTACACCTCAACCTTTCATGATGATTTGTTCATTTCCATCTAGGTCGTGAAAGTTTACTTTTAGTTACAAGGGACTGTTAATTTAATCTTCTGTGATCTGGTATCACTAAATTAACTACAATGTAACACGTACTTCTTCTAGAACAGTTATGTAGTAAATATATGTAACATTCGATGATATTTAAAGCATCAGTGATAAATAATTTATTTCAGTAAATAAGACAGAAACTCAATGTGATTATACAAAGTAAAAGCATACTTTCCAGTATAACCCCAACACCAGCTTGGTTAGCTTGTCCAAGATAGGAGTGAAGTCAACAGTTGGAGGTGGGACCTCTACGTCAGTGTCTGTCTGAACTCCAACATCTGCCAACTCAGTCAATGTGACTTCAGGCTCCTTCTAATAATGGACGTTCTTTCCAAAAGTGATCATCTGTAAAGGTGGAACATCTTGAGTTTGTTCCCCCTGAATGGTAGCATCAACACTGGATTCAGCAGCCTTCTTGCTTCTTTCAGGAATATCTTCAGCACCTTTTTCCTAAGAGGGCTCTTGATCATCTCTGTCCTTTTCACTGGCTTCTCCTTCAGGTTAGGTGACAACCTTCTTTTCAGCAAGCAACTTTCTTTTTCACTAAGGCATCAAATTCAGAGTGTTTGATCCTTAGTCTTCTCTTCCCTAGGCCTGAGAAGGCATCTAGCTCAGCAACTTCCTCCGCCCAGAATTCTTCTCCTCTGACGTTGCCAATTTTCAGCATCATGACAAAATATTGATTCACTATCAGCATTGCGGTTTTCACCTGAAGAACATATCCTGAAGATCAGGATAGTCTGAGAGTTCAGGGTATTTGTCCAAGACAAATCTCTCAGCTTTCTGCCTCCATTCCCTCTTTTCTATTTCACCTTTCTTTAGTTCAGGAACAGCCGCCTCCTCTTCAGAGCAAGAATGAGCCTCTGAAGGTATGGAAATATATGGCTCTGAGGGTTGTGTGGGTGGGATGGTCATTTGGCTCTCTTCAGCAGGTTCTTGAGAACATGTGAAGATTTATCGGGTAATCCTATTAGTGCCAATACCTGTACCGAGTACCGCAGTAAAGACATCCTCTCATCACCTCCTCCCTCAGGAATAGCTTCTTCCTGAATAGGTTCATTCTCAGTGGTTTGTGATACCACTCTGGCAAGGGTATCTAAAGGAGACTTCTCTCCTGACTCCAGCTCTCGAATGGTCCTGAGCTTTTTCTTCTTTCGCTTTTGCTCCTCCTGAGCCTTCTTCTTCTCTCCTGCTTCTCTTTTTACTCTTAATAGATCAAGAGTTTTCTTCCTCTTCTCTTCTTCTCCTAACTCCTCAGAGTGTTTTTCTGATCCTTTCCTGACTCTCCTCTGAGTCACTTCAATAATAGCCACATTATCCTGATCGGACTCAGATTCTTCCACTTCCTGAGTCGTGCCACTCAGACTTTCTGAAGTAGCTCACTTCTTTATCCCTGTTACTGGCTTTCGAAACATGACTCGATTTTGTGAGAACTCAACTCCAGAGATAAAAAATTCATTATCCTCTACAGCCACCATAGTCAGCATCTGAATAACCAGTTAATTCAAGGTTATCATCAGTTGAATACCATAATCCTCTATTCACTGTGCCTTTTAGATATCTCAAAATATTTTGGCAGCTTCCATGTGAATAACCTTAGGATTAACTTGGTACCTTGCACATATACCAACAGCAAAGGTAATATCAGGCCTACTTGCTGTGAGATATAGAAATGATCCAATGATCCCTGTAAAATCAGTATGATTAACTGACTTGCCTTCAGGATCAGATCTTGTAGTTAGTATTCATAGGAATTCTAACTGCATTGCAATGTTGTACACCATACCTAGCAATCAGATCTCTGGTGTACTTTGCTTGGTTGATGAATATTCCTTCCTTAGATTGCTTGACTTGAAGTCCTAGAAACAAATTCATCCCCCCCATCATTGACATCTCAAACTTTCCTTTCCTCAGAGCAGAAAACTTCTCACACATCTGATGATTAGGAGATCCAAAAATGATGTCATCCACATATATCTGAACTAGTAAGATATCTTTCCCATCTTCTATCCTGAACAATGTTCTATCAATAGTTCCTTTGATAAAGCCATGGTTAGTAAGAAATTTAGAAAGAGTATCATACCATTCTCTGAGTGCTTGCTTCAGACCATACAAGGCTATCCTGAGCCTATAAACTTGGTCATTCTGACAAAAGCCAGGAGGTTGTTCCACATAAACCTCTTCCTTAAGTACACCATTCAGAAATGCACTTTTCACATCCATCTAATAGACTGTGAATTTTATGTGAGCTGCATATGCAAGAAACAATCTGATGGCTTCTAGTCTTGCAACAGGTGCAAAGGTTTCATCATAGTCCAAACCTTCTTCTTGGGAATAACCTTGTGCAACTAGCCTTGCCTTGTTTCTTACAATGATATTGTTCTCATCTCTCATGTTCTTGAACACCCATTTAGTTCCAATCACATTGTTCCTTTTAGGTCTATCTACTAGCTCCCAAACTTCATTCCTGCTCCTCTTGCATAGCAGTAATCCAAAAGGAATCTTGAAGAGCTTCTTCAATCTCAATAGGTTCTTTCTCAAACAGGAACCAACAGAATAAAGCACTTTCACCATGGAACCTTCTTATCTTAACTCCTTGTGATAGATCACCCACAATCTGACTTGAAGGATGACTATCTAACCATTTTTTCCTGGATGTTCCCCCTTCAGTAGTATCCTCAACATCAGAAATATTAGGTTCAGGTATATCATCAAATTCAGGAAACAACAAGAAAGGAGAAAGGGAATCATCTTCCTTAGGAGAATTTCCATTCAGAACATTATAAGTGACATTTGTTTCCCCTTGGTTGATAGATTCAGGGTTTGCCTCAGCTGTGACCACATCTTCATTGACATTACATACCTTTAGTGGAGAACTATCATCCTGAGTTTCACCAGCCTGAGTGTTACCATCCTGAGTTTTTTCTTGCTCTGAGTCAGTTTCACTTCATTCATAGAAGGTGATTGACTTCTTCTTTTCAGGCTCAGATGATGGTTTGTCATTTTTCTTCAGGCTAAGTGTGGTGATCCTCTTTGTCAAGTCTCCTGAGTCATGTTCCTGTTTTTTATGAACACAAGTAGATTCATAAACTCTATGTTATCATAAACTCTGAGCAGCCATTATCAAACCCAAAAGAGAAAAATTCTTGTTTCTAATAGTGATGGGTGATAGTCAACTAGCTTTATCAATTGGTATCCACTTAGATATAAAGTTGGTTATCCTTATAATTAGAAAGCCTATATTTTCAGCCCACATCACCACCCTTATTTCACAATTAGTTAGAGTTCATTAGTATATTACACAATAAAAGGGATTTAAATCGATTTGGTCCCATAACTTTGGACCTTTATTGAAATGGTCCCGTATATATCTCATGTTTCAATTTAGTCCCGTATGTTTTCAATTTGTGCCAATTTAGTCCCAAGACGCCGAAGACCGTTCAAACTACACTAAAACGGCGTCGTTTTAGGGGCGTGTATCACAAGCGCCCCTAATTTCTGGCCGAAAATGCTGACTTGCATCGATTTGGACACGTGGCACGACACATGTGTATTTTACCTATTAAAAAAATGAGAAACGGAAAAAATAATTACACATCATTTATTACAAATAAAAATAAATCAAATTTAAATTAAATAAATATATATATATTAAAATATCAGAATACAATACAATAAAATAAAATAAAATGAATATAGGAAGTTTCCAGGAAACTTCCCCACCCCAAAATTAAAATTAAATCAATACACCCCCAATCAGAAGCAAAAAATTGAGAATCCATCACACTAACACCCCCAAATTGAAGAACCCTAATCCATCAAAAGCAAAAAATCGAGAACTCTAACACCCCCAAATTGAAGAACCCTAATCCTCCACCAAATCTCTCTAATCGAATTCGCGACCCAAATCGATGAATTCTCGAGTTACACAAATTCTCCACCAAATCGATGCACCCTAATCAAAATCACGATCCACCCAGATCATGAAGATGACTGATTCGTGTAGAAGCCAAGGTCCGGTCCATTGCCACTGCAATAGGGATGCCATTGTCGTCACAAGTTGGAAGGAAATGAAAGTCAGGCGTCGATTTTTGGCTGCCAAAAGTATCCCGTAAGTATCTCAAACCCAACAATTGTCTATTCTCGTGGTCGATTATTGAGCTCGATATTATCTCAGATTATTGTGCTTGAATGTGGTCGAATTGTTGACGATTGTGGTCGGTTTTAGGAGAATATGTTGTTTTGTGCTTCAGTAATTTTGGAATTAATCATTTTGTTGATTATTTGTGAATCTTCTATTGTGTAATCTACTAATATAATGACTAATATGTTGAGGATTGTAATGTGTTGAATCTGCTATTAGTTAATTTGATATTGTGGACTAATATGTGGTTAATTTATACTGCAATTTAGAGGCCAGAGTATTGCAAATTTTTCCAATGGATTGACACCCCACTGTGTGAGAGAGCTAGAGAAATTATTCCTAGACTGTTGAGGAAGATGAATTATCAGAGAGATGAGCTAGAAAATGCTCAAAAGATTATTGAAAAGCTTGAGGAAATGGTTACTGTTTTGGAACGTGTGAATGGGAGATTGCAGAAAGAAAACGAAGGTCTGAAGGTTGACAAAAAAAGTGGAGGTTTGAACATTGTGAAGTTGTGGCTAAAGATGCTAGTTGTGTTATGTCTCTGTTTTGCATTGGCAAAGGTTGGGTGCTTGCTGTTTGGTGAAGGTGTGCAGAAGAACAATGGAACCATGATGTTGGAGTGAGTGAAGGTGGTATGAGTAGTTATAATCCCTAGTGTAGAACTCATAATGTATGGGAGTAATTATAATCCCTAGTACTTATTCTCTAGATTTTGTGTAGATTTTAGTATCATATTTTATGCAAGTGTATGGGTATTTTTTGTATCAGATGTTAGTATCAAATTTGACCAAAATTAATCCAAAAATGTTGTTGTATCCAGATGTTAGTATCTAATTGTAGTTATATTTTGCATGCAAAAAAAAGATCAAAAACAAAGATGTAAACATGACATTTTCTCGCAAAAAAAAAAAGTCAAAACAGGGGCATTTTCTCAAAAAAACATGGCATTTTCTCGCAAAAAACAAAGATCAAAACAAGGCATTTTCTGCAAAAGATTGGTACCAAATCAAGACAAATTATACCTGAATTTGATGAAACACATAACAAGGCAAAAATCAAGACAAATTATAAGAACTCAATGCATTAACTTTCATAATGATTTCATTGATCAAGACCGCATATATGTGCCAAAAATAACATTGTGCTCTGTTTCAACATACCAAAATAGGATAGTAAGGATGATGAGCTGAATACATTGTGCTCACAAAAAAGATGGAAATAAGCATAAAAAACTAAAGCAGAGTTTGATGATGAGCTAAATATGACATTGTGCTCACAAAAACGCAAAAAGTTCCATCACAAGCTTGAACAATTGAAATCACAAAAAGCCCAAAAAGTAAACCATCAAAAGAAAGCTAAACTTTCTTCTTTTCTTTCTTACCACTCTTGTCATTACTACTCCCCTGACTAGACAAATCCATAAACTTCTTCCCACCTTCATCCACAATTATCTTCTTCAAAGTAGATGAGCTCAAAGTCTGCAAGCATCTATTGGTAAAATGAGAATCTGAATAGCGTGGAGGTATGCCTTGGACCACTCAGTTGGAGGCTTGTTGTGAAACCATTCCCAAGCTCCCTCACTTAACTCCCTGAGCTCATTCATACTCTCTCTGAACTCACCTTGTGTAGTGCTACAAGCAGCTTTCCACATTTTATCCTTGAATGATTGCCCCCTAAACCCAGCATTTTTCAAATTGTTATGCATATGCCTAACACAAAATCTATGATTTGCACCAGGGAAAACCGTTCGAAAGGCCCAATTAATCCCTTCATTTATCGTACATGAAGGTGAACTTGTCTGCTTCAATTGACAGGTCTCTCTTAAGAATGGTTAGAAACCATTCCCAAATCTCCCCATCTCCTCCTTAACTACAAAGATAAGCCACAGGAAAAAAAGTTGTTGTTCCCATCAACACCCACAACATTCAGTAGATTACCCCCATGTTTCCCCTTTAACCAACACCCATCTACCCCTAAAATTGGTCTGCAACCTTCCAGAAAACCCTTCTTTAAGGCATTCCAACAAATATACATTCCGCTAAACCTAGTAACCCCATTATCAACTTCTGTGGCAAGGATAATAGTAGAACCAGGGTTAGTTTTCCTAAGCTCTTCAGTGCATGACCATAATTTAGAGTATTGAGCATCATTGTCACCCTCTATCTTTTGCATAGCCTTTATCTTGGCCTTATACACCTGGCTTCTACTTACATTACACCTGATATCATGAGAGGCATCAAGCAAAAACCCAGACATGGACCTTGCCTTATCAGAATATAACCTCTGTATAAACTTCTCACTCAGCCATGTAGAAGTTACATTCTTCACCTTTTGAGTAGGGGCACACTTATGCTTATCAACCATTGTTCTGATTTGATAGGATTGCTCATCTGCCATCTTCAAGCAATGAATGTGCCACTGACATTTGGGAGAAACACATTTGGCATAAATTCTTCTACTATCATTCTTGGTGAATCGGATGTTTCTTCTAGCAATGATAGCATGAGATTGGACTGCAAACTTGAACTCCTTTTTTGTTCCATAGACTTGTCTTATCACAAATGTAGGGTTGAAAGAGGTTTCTGGGTTATACATGGGGTAACTCTCTTCCTCATTATCCTCATCAGATACTCTAGTCTCATCAAAGTCACAATGATTATCCACATCATCTTCTTCACCATCACTGGAGTCAGTTGAGTCTGACCCCTGATTCACTGGTTCACTGGACTGGCCCACCATATATGCTTCATGGATTGGTTCACTAGACTCACCTCCCATAGAAATAGGAACAAATTTGGTGCTATTAATCAGATTGGATGGATCAAGTGCTTCCACATTCTCCTCAACAAGTTTGTCCACATGTTTCTCATATAATTTAACATCATCACTAAGATATTCATTCCCTATCACAAAATCAGGATCCTCAAATGACTCATAACCCAGATGATCTTCACTACAATCAGAATCTATTTCACCATTGCTTTCTACTTCTATATGCTCAACATATATGTGCAACTGTCTGTAGGTCAGATACCTATATGCCCAACTTGTAATATCACCTTCATCAATTATCAACTTAAAATTATTGTCATTCAAATTTCAAATAGAACCTTCTACCCCCTTACCGTAAACATTAGCCATCTTACAAAGATTCACCTAACTCACTCATATTCGGACTATCACCTCAACCCAATCAAACACAAAGAGACTCACCCCAACATACTCATGGAAGGGCACATTATTGAGGTTTCCAGCCTTGAATTCACCCCCAAAATATAAGGTCAAAGTGAGGTATTTGGTGTTTGGGCCTGAAAAATTACAAAAAGCAAAACACAATAAGATTTTTTTAACAATAAACATAAAGTATGACTAATACGTCCAAAAAAGTATACTATATTGCAAAATATGGACCACTATTGTTTCTCATCTCAAGACAATAACTATCTGTTTTTCACATCTCAAAACAGGGGTCACACGTATTAAATATACCCCACCAACAACAAAATATGTTCTCTTTACTCATCTCAAAATAGGGACACAAGCATTAAAATACAAACCCAAGCATCCGGGAACAGAAACACACCCACCAACTAAGCCTACCACAAGCATTAAAATACACATACCCAGGTTATAATTTCCAAACAAAAACCCGACACAAATAAACACAAACCCCACCCACCCACTAAATATGCTCTCTTTAAACCCGAATTTTTTACGAATCTAAAACGAAACTTACCATAATTTGGGTGTGGCCACTTCATCGCCCCTTTGCGACGCACATACACCATGGTCGCGCGTCCACGGTGTAGGGTTTGATTTTGGAACGGCCGAAAGTGTGGAGGATTAGGGTTCTTCAATTTGGGGGTGTTAGAGTGTGATGGGGTTCTTCGATTTTTTGCTTCTGAATCTTTTGATGATTAGGGTAGTTTAATTTTAATTTTAGGGGTGGGTGGGTCGCGATTTGGTTGTTTTGTTTATTATTTAATTTTTTTTATTTAATTTTTTTTCTTTTATTTTATTGTATTATGATATTATATATTTATTTAATTTAAATTTGATTTATTTTTATTTGTAATAAATGATGTGTAATTATTTTTTTTGTTTTTCATTTTTTTTAATAGGTAAAATACACATGTGTCGTGCCACGTGTCCAAATCGATGCAAGTCAGCATTTCCGGCCAGAAATTAGGGGTGCGTGTGATACACGCCCCTAAAACGACGCCGTTTTAGTGTAGTTTGACCGGTCTTCGGCGTCTTGGGACTAAATTGGCACAAATTAAAAATATACGGGACTAAATTGAAACATGAGATATATACGGGACCATTTCAATAAAGGTCCAAAGTTATGGGACCAAATCGATTTAAATTCCCACAATAAAACCTCCCCATTAAGCACAAGTCGAATATATATACACATCATATGAAGATTAACAGGTTTTGAACACTTATACAACCTATTTGCAATCATATGAAAAATTTTAATCACTTAAATATGTTTCACCATTTAATCCCATACATAGATAAACTGTCTCTATTCCTATACGTATAAATCGGGGTACTTGGTAGTTGAAAATATAAATATACATGAGGTTTATCAGTCTCACCAGTGAAACCCTAAATAAGAATTGCTTGATAATTAATTTTGTGGCTAACGCACATATGCACAATTCATGAATATATGAATACCTGCAACTCTTCTTCCTTAATCTCAATAGCCTGCTCCTCCCGTCTAATGAGGTGGACCGAAATAGGAAGATGAAAAGTCCCTACACTAATTGCCTAAGTATGAATAGTAAGTTTCACCGCCTTATTGTTGCTTAAGCATGAAGCTCCACCTTTTCTTTTCATTAATATGTATTTTTTTTGTTACTATTATTATTATTAATTATTAGTGATACTTTATTATGTAATATCATTGTATTTGTGATCAAAGTGTTAATAAGAGAACACGTATATATACAAAAGTGCATACGTGTAAATATGAAGATCCACCTTCATTTCATAAAATAATTCATTTACTATATGTTTCTTATTACTGTTTTTATACTTAATAGTCTTTAACATAGTTTGCATGCATGCAGTCACATATATATAATAAACTAACGGGTATGTATATATATACCTAAATCCATTAATAAATTTATACATTCTAACATCATTTATTCTACTCATGTCCAACTACTAGTAATACTGAGGATATTTGTTTTACTATCATACCAACACTTAATTCTCTTCTAACAAAATCAAATAATGCATAATCATTAATAAGACCTAAATAATATTAACACATAAATAATATAAACTGCATGCAATGCATGAAATATATTGATCAATGAATAGTGAGAAACTCGGGTATCACATATAACATCAAGGGTTTCCTCTTTTGGTTAGTGATAAACGACTATATTTAGGGTTTGAACACGCCCTTGCATGGTTTGGGTAATATATAGCCAAACAACCAATCACCAACTTCTGTGAACTGGAAGATATCAGTCCTGACATTTCCTCAGTGAGATGTCGCTTTCAGTGTCAGTATAGTACGTTGTTGTCACCTCCTCATTGGTCGAGATCTTCCTTTGAACAGAGACAAACAAAACGACTCTTTTTAGGTCAACCACACTGAAGTGATATGTTCCTTAACGTCCACGAAAATGTGTAGCATTCTCTTTGTTTATACTAAGAATGAACAAGACACCATTTACTTCAAAATACCTTTTCAAGGTCTTATGAGTCAGTACAAACAGTTTTCAGGATCTTCGGTCTTCAAGATCTTCTGAGTCTTCAGGATCTTTATGGCTTCAGGATCTTCTGAGTCTTCAGGTAGTTTGAAAAAACCTATTTATCCTGATCTATATCTGCTGGCTATATATGGTGCAGATAATCCTGGTCCTATCACCTATTGAAAACCTGATCCTTATCTATAAAGATGTCCTGATACATTTCATACTCAAGAGTTTTGGGATCTAATCAAAATCTTCATTAAATTCATCTCCCAACACTTTTCTAAATTTGAAGTTTTGGTAATGACTAATGAAAGAAGGAAGTAAGGGTCGGATGGTGTGTCAATGGGAAATGAGGCTCGACTTTCTAAGCAAAAGTATAAAAGGGAGTTGCTATCTCTTTTAGGGGTGGACATTTTTTTCCGGGTATCAGGTATCCGATCCGACCCAATCGGTATTTTTTTAAGATTCTCGGATATCGGGTACCCGAACCCAATCTAAAATTATGTGTTACCCAATCTTTTACAGTTAATTTTCATTTTTTAGTTTTATTTCTAAAAAAATCGGATATTTCGGGTACCTAATTTTTTAGATTAGGTTCGGATACTATTTTTTTCTATCCAAATTTTTGAGTACCCGATTTATTCGAATCTGGCTCGGGTACTTTTTTTCTATTTGAAATTTTCGGGTACCCGAACCCAAACTACTCGATCGGATGCCCACCCCTAATCTATTTTAAGGGTATTCATGTAAATACACCCTATTTTTTTTTAACTAATAGTATTAAAGTATTTTAGTAGTATTAGATGAAAGAAATGTGTCCTACTTTGTAAACAACAATGTACTCTAGAAAATTTATGAAAGAGAATATGCATATAAATTTCTAGGTAAACTTTTATATGAAATATTTCACGGATCTACGATCCGTAAAATATGATCTATGGGTTAGAATGAGAAGCATATAAACATAAAGTGAAAAATTAATGGATCCTATACGGATCGAACCGGGTCAAATAGATATTTCAATGATATTCGCGCAAAGGCAGAAAAATAAAACTCGCTCTGGATATGTGTTACTATAAGGACAAACACGTGTTATTATGAATACATGTATGCGGGACTATAAAGAGTGTCTGTGAAACATGACCCGTGGATCAGAAGAAGAAGTACATAAACACAGAGAGAAAAAATCGAGGATCCTGTACGGACCGAACTAGGTCAAATAGATTTTTCTATAAATTTGCGCAAACACAAAGCAACATAACTCACTCCGAGGTTTATGTCATTATAAGGGCAAATAACACATACTTATTTTTCCAGTACACATATTTTTCTGTAAGGTATTGAAAATTTTGTTATTATACACACACAGTTATATTACTGTAAAGAGAAATGTGTGTTGATGTGTGAATAAAATGACACTTCCTTTATTTTCACCAACTTTCGCCTTTTTTTATGTATTCTTCTCCTTCTGGCATGTACCAAGTCTCTAAAGTAAATGGCCAAACCATCAGATTACACCATTGAATTAGTAAAGTCATATTTTTTTTCATCATCACGTAGTAATACATAATTGTCTTTATAGTAACACATACTTGCATTTATAGTAACACAAACTGGGAGTGAGTTTTCTTGTATTGCCTTTGCGTGAATTATCAGGAAAAAATTGCCTAACCCGATTCGACCCCGTGTTCAGGATCCATGAATTTTTAGCTTTTTTGATAACTCGGTATCCGATCCAAAGACTGACTAATCTGGGGGACCAGAACCTACTGTCCACTAGTGGGGACCCCACTTTAAGCCAGAATTAAGCTCTGTATGGACTGACTCATCTCAAGAATTGATCGCACCTTATGGGGTTCGAACCTGAGACCTTGTGAGGAGCACACTCATAAGTCTCAAACCTACACCACTAGACCAACCCTTGAGGGTTATCATTTTCATGTAATTGACTCCTTTTATATGGGGTGCGTCTTGCTTATAGTCTTTAGAATTATAGAATGAAAAATAGAGTTGTATGTGCTGCTCCATGGGTTGTGGGTGTGGATTTGGGTATTTTCCTATGTCTCTCCTTCTTGTTGACAAATATACTTCCTCGGAATCGTAAAGTAGATTTGAGCTCTTACTCTATGACACTTTCTTGAACTCCCTGGTCAAAATCATAAAGGAGATCTGAAAACCCATAAATATTAATTAATCTCACTACATAATTAATATTGCACTATCCATCCTAACCCATATTACTGTTAATATGGCTCCCGGTTATTATTTCCCATGTTTAAGATTATCCAGCCCATTAATTAATTCAAGCCACTGAAACAACTTTCCTTTAATTAATATCTTTTGTCATTGGTCAAGGAACGGTTCAACATTATTATCCATACCGGAAACTAATTCCACTTGCAAGATTTGGTATGATAAATCTTATGAACCTCCCAAGGGGGCAAATCGAACAAGCGTACTTGAACACGATTCTTCGTATTAAATCTTAGCAATCGCATGTGACCAATAATATTGCCCAAGATATAAAGTATTGAATCTCATTGATTTTCTACCCGTCATAAGTCAAAGAAATAATTACTAACCACACACGATCCTATTTAAGGGACGAATATTAAGAAATAACGAACCACTGAGGTCTAATTCTTCCTAATTCAGTGATGAAGAATTTATCCTCATGTAGGTCCTATTCAGTCCATCAGTCATGCAGTAGTGTAATTTCTTGGTCATGACATGCCAATCTGAGACTTACACTTGAACCTTTCACGATGAATTGTTCATTTTCATCTAGGTCGTGAACAGTGTACTTTTGTACCTTTTCGAGGCGCTGGATGCAGAATTCGAAGCATAATGTTGGACAAAATGACACACATGCAACTGGTTCTGACTTATTTATAGAAGGTCGACGTGCATCAGCTCACAGTGCGAAAATATCATCTGAATAGCGACCTGGGGGCAATTGTTGTACAACATGTGTGCAGCAAACGACAAGTGGATATATCCAAGTGTAATTATCTGATGGCCAAATATTTAAAGGAAATGAAGGTTGGTATTGTGCCCGGATAAATATTCCGATCAACAAGCAATAAATACAATAAAAGGTGAATGGAAAAGTAAAAACTCAGGGATTAGATTACCCAGTACGGGACCACGTCTGGGGGCAAATCAAGCCAGGTATGGATTTCAATATAGTTTATGCTCAAGATATAAATTTTGATCCTGTACAATTGTGGCCCTAGGGGCCTATTTATACATTTTTTCCCCGCTTGTGGGCTGTCAAGGGAATTAAAGGCTATCATTAATTGGGCTTCAATCCCGCCGTGCGTGAATTTTACGTTGTCGGGTCAAAGGTCGTCCCAGTCATTTGGCCCCATTTGCGGGTCGAGCTCCGTGGGTGACGCCTAGACTGTTAGGCAACCTCCGAGATCTGGATTAAGTCGGGATTCCAACCTGTGGGTTCGGCCCCATTGGTTCGTCACAGGTCGGTCTTCTCCGCCTTAGGCTATATCTGGGTAGCGATTTGCCAACTTCATTGCCATGTTGCAAGTCGATTTTGACCTGGCCACAACAATTACCCCTTAGGTCGGGTCCCGAGTTGTGCTTCTGGGCCTTGGCCTGACTGATGATCTTCCGAGCTGCGACTAGGCGACCTGTGAGTTCTCGATCTTCACGTGCCGCTTTTCTCGGTAATGTGGAAAGACTTTCTCGGTAATGGAAATCGACGTGGCAGGGTTTTCGTCATGATGAGAGTTTTTTGCACTTTTGGTTCCACAGGACACGCCCCTCACGATTTTGGTCCCAAACCTAACATTTTTGGTCCCAAAGCCAAAATTTTTGACACATTTAGTCCCGCGACTAGAAAATCCATTAAAATTTGATGGAAATTCTCGCATCCTATCCACGTGCCGTCAGTCAACGTTAATAATTTTTTTTAAAAAATGTAATAAGAATAATACCCCAAATCGTTAGCCACTCTCATTTCATCCCCAAATCAAAACCCTAATTCCCATTCCCCACCCCCGCGCAACCACCCTTCTTCCTTCGCCGTCTAAATCGATCGCCGCCCGCAAGAATCGTGTTAACCCTTTCAATAATCGTTAGTGCTTCCTTCGTGAATTTCATCTGCCCAATAATCGGATGCTCATCTATTGTCCAACATTTTGCTCGAATTCGTGAAGTTCTGGTTGAGAGGGCGGTGAGGAGCTCAAATTGGTGGTCGGAGGCGTTGACGTAGATGGCGGCGTCGGTGGCCATGTCTAGGGCACAAAGCATCTCTTCTATGGGGGCGAACAGAGTGAACGAGGCAGGGGAGTTTCGCTGGTCTCTGGCGGCGGAGAGGAGCTCGAATTGGAAGTCGGAGTTTCGTTATTTATACTCTGAGCAGTGTCAATGGCGGCGCTATTTCTGCGACAGAGGCGGCGAATCTCGGAAGCCTACGGTTCGACGGGATTTGGTTAATTGGGGCGGCTTCAGAGCAACAACACGATTCTTCTACGAGACACTGGTATTTATTTGATCTCCCAACTCCCTCGTGTAAATTAGTTATAATATGCGTTTAGATCCATTCTTCCCTCCCTCCAAATTAAAAAGCTCTGTTGTGTTGGAATATGAATTTTCAGGTTTTGAAAACACGATTTTGTGTTAAATTGTTGTGTTATTCTTTTGGTGTTTATTGAGATCAAATGCATGGAACACTCAACTTTAATTGTTTTGAGTTCTATTTTGTTCAAGATCTGTAGTGCAAATTAAGCGATTTTTCAGATATGTGAAGATTGGAGTTTTTTCTTGTTTCTGATACTATATCCCAAAGTGTTCCGTTTGTTGTAGTTATGCGAAATAGTGGTTATCTTTTTGGCGTTTATTGAGATCAAACGCATGAAATATTCGGATGTTACTATTTGAGTACCTTTTTTGTTCATGCTCTGTTCCGAAAATTAGGTGATTTTTTTGTTTTGTGCAGATTGGAGTTTTTTCTTGTTTCTGATACCATATGCTAATGTGTTATGTTTGTGGGAAATTGTGGTTTGATATGATTGAATTGTGCAGGTTGAGTCTGAGCATCTTCCTTTGTATACTAACTATGGTATTGGCCTCACCACGTGGAGCCCACTTGCGCTGGAGTTCTAGTCTTAGCAGCTTAGATTAGGAGAATGCTTGCATCACATAATTTAACTTAGAACCACAGTCGCAATTACTTTCATGTAGAAAGTTTTTGGTATCAGAAGAACTGGACCTCTCTTGAACCAAGTCTCAGGTTATTCAACATTACATCTTGATTTTTCATGGCTTTCAGAAGCACGACTTTTAGATAGATTAGTTGAAGTCTTATTTAAAATATTGCTCTCAAAAAGTGATTTGTTGTAAACTGTTTCTTGTCCTTAGTTTTGTGATGATGATGATACTTTTTATATTTGCTTGAAGTCACCATAAGTTCCCTCCAAAAAATCTGAAATTTTTGATGAAAAAAATGAGGTAAAAAATCCAATGTGACCAAAAGTGTCAGGTTTTTCCCTCCAAAAAAGACCACACGCTTTTGTTGACCAAAAATCCTATGGGACCAAAAGTGTTAACGGATTTGATGAAAAAATTGATGGTGGGACCAAAAATGTCAAAATTTTCAACTTTGGGACAAAAAATGTAAGGTTTGGGACCAAAATCGTGAGGGGGCGTGTTCTGTGGAACCAAAAGTGCAAAAAACTCTCATGATGACTTCCGCCGCGGTTCGCTTCTAATGGGAAGTTGCGGTGGTCCCCACTCGCAATTTCCTCTTGGATCGCGTAGATCAAGGCTCGCTGTTCTCTTTATTTACACTTTGATCCCTCCGTGTATTTATAAATACACGGTTCATTATTTGAAAATCTCTTCTTCGTCTTTAATTCTTCACAAGATTCACAAAGTTCTTGAGTAGACAATCTTCAGGTAATCACATTCACTTCCTTCGATTTCTTGATGGCTAAGGGTGCTACTCTGCCTCCTGCTTCCAATTTGGACTTTGTTGTCGTGTCCTCTTCCTCCGAGAATGATGTACCACCACCAGAGTTATTAGGGATCGGTTTCTACAACTATGGCTTCAGAGGGTTCCTCCAGCGGCGGAACTTCTGTGACTCTGTCCTTCGCGGCGGGCTCTGTCGGGATTATACTGGAAAGAATGCTTTTACTTTGTATAATCACACTGAGTTTCTGTCTTATTTACTGAAATAAATATTTTATCATTGATGCTTTAAATATCATCGAATGTTACACATATTTACTGCATAACTGTTTAATAAGAAGTACGTGTTACATTGTAGTTAATTTAGTGATACCAAATCACAGAAGATTAAATTAACATTCTCTTGTAACTAAAAGTACACTTTCACGGCGTAGATGGAAATGAACAAACCATCACGAAAGGTTGAGGTGTAAGGCTCAGATTGACTTGTCTTGACCAAGAGATTGCACTAGTGCATCACAGTGCACTGAACAAGACCTACAGGAGGACAAATTCTTCAGCATTGAAAATATAAGAATTAGACCTCAGTGGTTAATTATTTCTTAATCTCCGTCCTTTAAATAGGATTGTGTGCAATCAATAGCCGTTGCTTTGACTTATGACGGGAAGAAGATCATTGAGATTCAATACCTTGTATCTTGGGCAATGATATTGATTACACGACGATTGCTAAGATTTAATACGGGAAAACGTGTACAAGTATGCCTTGTTTGATTTGTCCCATTGGGAGGCGCATAAGATTTATCATACCAAATCTTGCAAGTGAAATTTATTTCCGGTATGGATAATAATGTTGAGCCGTTCCTTAACCAAGGAAAAAGATGTTAATTAATATAAAGCTATTTCAGTGGTTTGAATTCATTAATGGACTAGATAATCTTAAACACGAGAAATAATAACCGGGAGCCATATTAACAGTAATATGGGTTAAGATAGATAGTGCAATATTAATTATGTAGTGGGATTAATTAATATTTATTGGCTTGAATAATATTGTGACTCAATATTGAAAATTCAATGTCCATTGGAAGATCCAATCTTAATTCTCCTAAAGGCCCCCTAAGTAGCCCAAACATAAAGTCCAATAACTGAAAAAAGTGCTTAAAATAAAATAAATTATTGTTGCCTAATTTTTCCCTAAAATTTTGAAAATTATGGATAAAAGAGGGAGAAAGATTTTCTTTGAATTTTGTTATGGAATGAAGATAAGTATTCTTGGAATACAAGATTATCTCATTAAATTCAAGAAATCTCCCACTTGGCTATTCATAAAGGAATTTTTGAAAATTCCATAACTTAAGGAGGAGGAGATTTTATTTGGGAGATATATTGAGAAATAGAATATATTGGATATATCCAAAATTGTTTCTTGGAGAATAAGCAATGAAATTTCCCAATCTCCCTAAACCCTAATATTTTCGCACCCCCTAGTATTATAAATAGGGGATAAATAGGTGGTGCAACATAATATTTATTTTTCCCTTTTGTTAATTGTTCGCGAGTGTCCTTCCACCGGATTGACGAGCAAGGACTTGGGAATACTTGGGAAGACTTTTTGGTGTGTTCGTGCGAATGGGATCCACCTTCTAGACGATTGCCATTTCAAGAGGTTAGTTCACGTAAACTCCTAGTTATTTCGCATGCGTAGGATTTACGTGACGAATTTGTTTGCATGATTTGTTGTTGTATTATTATTTGAATTAATATAAGATTAATTCGTGCTAGTAATAATTGTCAGAATTAAATTTGTATTTAAATTCACCCCGAATAGATCCGGGTACCTTATTCCCCAACAACTGGTATTAGAGCCACGGTTTCGGGCTCTGAAATTTAAATTGTTTCTTAATTCGTTGTTCATTGAATTTGGAATTGGATAGTAGAATTGGTAGATCTTTTTTGCAGGTATCCAATTGTCATGGTGTTTGATGAATGTTTATTTATGCATGCATATAAATTGTGGTTTTTTTTTTATTCGATTTGTTCGAATTCGTTTTGCCTCGTGAGAAAATCCACGAGTAGATTACGATTTGTTTGATTCGTTCAATGTAATAGACTAGTCTAGATCTAGGTTTATTTAATTTGCAAATAAATTATAACCGAATCGAAGAGGCGGAGACGAAGACGGATCCGGAACCAGGTACATGCGGCGTGCGTCGCGCGAAATGTGCCAAGGGAGGCACGCGGTCGACGCGACGACGCCAGGTCTTGCCCGGGCGCGGGCGAGGCTAATCGAAGCCGAAGGATCGAAAGCGCCGACACAAAGCGCAGCGGTGTCGTGGCGCGGTCGGCGAAAGGTGTCTTAAGCGAGCGTCTTGCACGCGAAAGCGAAGTATTGCGCTGCCGATGGGAGCCTTGGCGCTGTATGAAGGCTCTTGGTATGTGGTGGGCAGGCAAGATCGAACAGTTTGTGTCGCGGGCGTCTGTGGCGCTGGAGGGCCGCCAGATTCGCCGGAACTTATCTTGTGCGTCTGGTAGTCGCCGATCGACAATGGGAAGTCTGGTAGCGTGCACTCCACCACCCTTTGGGTCGATGGCGTGAGTTTGATGTGGCGATTTTTTCGAGATGATCGAGTGGGAGCTTTTCGAGACGAACGAAGAACGAGAAAGGGAAAAATTCTCAAAATCAAGACATGACAAAATTAACCGTGATAATTTGATATATGTGCCCGATATTTTTAATTTTTGTTTTGATATTTGCTTTATTTTTTTATGCGTATTTAACTGTGTTTTGAATATGCGATGCATGAGAAATTGTTTTGGAAAAATCTCACTTTCGAAAATTACTAAGTATAATTTAAATAATTAATTAACAATTTTTGATAGGCCCGGTGGAAAACCCATTTTGCGCGTGCGGAAGCAAACATTTAATGCGATGCATATAAAAACAGGGGTGAAGGAATGATTATTCCAGATTTTTGCGTTTTAAGCTCATGTGTTATGTTTTGCTTATACTCGAATGCGTATGACAAGATAAGAACGTAAAGCAGTAAAGAACACAACAACGTATAGTGGTTCGGAGACTCAAGCTCCTACATCCACTCTCCCTGCATTCTCCTGGAAATTCCTTCAAACACTTCTTAAGGTTTTCTCGACTACCTCATAGTTTACTAACCTTTCTACTTTGAGCTTTTCGACTACCTCTGTAGTTTACTAACTCAAACCGGACTTATCACCCTCCTCGCTCTTATCACCCTCTCGGGCTCGCCTCTAGATGTTTAACGAGTTCACACTCCAACGGGACTTATCACCCTCACTCGGGATTGCTTAACAACTACCTCACTTCACCACTAGTTATCTCTTACGAGAATGGGGTTTGGGTTTGGTGTTGTCTCCAACTATGGTGAGATTTTCCCTTACATTTGTTTAGCCTCAATGCTAAGGTTGGGAAAAATCTCTCTAAGCTAGATACATCGTGGGTTGCTTAGATTGGGTTCTAGAACACTCTTTGAATATATTTGTATATCTACAGACTTGTGTTCTATGGTGGGAATGCTTGACTATAACGCTCTTGGCTCTGTAGCATCTTGTTCTTATTCTCCACGCGTAATTTGATGGAAGATCTTATATTTATAGTGTGGATTTGAATGTTACCATTGGAGAGAATCACATTCAAATCCATACTATTCTTTGTAAGTTCTGCAGTTTTTTCAGGCTGGTTGTCTTCCTCTCATTGGTCCACGTCATCCCTAATTCCAACGCTATATTCCTCGGTTTCTTCGCCTTGAACATTCGGTTTATCTTGAGTATTCATGAAATTATTGAGTCTTGATAATTCACAGCCTTGAGATTCTCTGAGTCTCGGTGTCTTGATCTTGATCTTGATTCTTCTACGTCTTCAATCTTCAATGTCTATCTGAGCCTCAGTGGCCGTTGACATACTGAGTCTCAAGTTTCTTGATTCATACTGAGTTTTCAGATTCTCAGTTTCATCTTTGAGTCTTGATTCTCGGTTCACACGAAGTCTTGAAACTTGATCTTTGAAACTTCGTTTCTTGAAACTTCTTGAGTCTTGAATCTAACTTTGATCTATATCTGTGACTATACACGGTCTGAGATAACATCCCTAACACTCTAAAAAGTCAATCCTCGACTCATCTATGAAGATTATCCTGAACATGTCATACTCAGGGGTTTTGGGATCTAATCAAAATCCTCTTTACTAAATTCATTTCCCAACAATTTTATTCCGGACAATAAAATTGAATTAATTTTGGCCTCCATGATTTATTTATTTGTGAATTCTTTTGGAGAAATTCCCCCCACGGGACGGCCAAAAGATAACTTTCACATGAATAAATTCCAAACGGATGATTGTGGATTATTATTAGTGGCGACGATGACCCTCCCCATGAGGCTCGTTCAAAGCGAAATAATAATTCTGTATTTAACCTGATTATTACTTAGGTATAAAATTGATATGCATATACTTCCCTCAAGTCCCCCCGTCGAATTTTATATTGGTCAAGTGAGCCAACTATTAATCTGGATATTAAAGGTTTATGTAAATCGTTTGTTGTTTGTAACCTGCTTGAATGTGTTTAAATAATGACCCACCCCACGTGGCTTATTTAAACTGTTTTGAGATGTTGGCTGATGCATGTTCATATTTTTTTTTTGAGATTTTAATATGATACATGTGATCGAATTTTGTTATAATTTTGTGCTTATACAAATCGTTATTTATTTCAGTTCAGCATGTCGCAACCTTTTAATCCCCTATTCAATATACTGAAAGACAATTTACTTACTGGTGAAAACTATTTGCTTGGAAACAACAACTTATGAGTGACCTTGCTTCACATGAATCCAAATGGGTACTTAGTGCACCAAAACCCGAAAAACCAGCTAAGAATGCAAGCATATGGGAAGAGATGAAATATAATGAATGGGAGCTGGCAAATGAATTGATAAAAGAAATGATCATGACACAAATGTCAGATCTATTAAAACGCCTTCATCAAGGTTTTGCAACCGCTGCAGACATTATGGAAAATCTCGAGGCGATGTTCACACATCGGGCCCATATGGAAATTCAAAGCATCAAGCATGACATGATCAAACTCAAATTGGAAGAAGGGATGAATGCGAAAGAACACATCCTTAGGGTTATGGTTCTCTTTGAAGAACTTGCAACTCTTGGCGAAAAATGTGATTTCAAATGCAAAGTTGATTTCATACTCAATTCCCTGCCAAAGAGTTATGATCATCCCTATGTGGAATATATAATGGAAGATATGGACTTCACTATGGACGATCTTATAAAAGCTCTCACTTTGGTCGAAGAGGAAAATGAGCGTAAGAAAACGAGCAAGGTTAAAAAGGGGTCTACTTCTAATTCTAGGCCAAGTGGTGGTAAGAATAATGAAGAGACTCTAAGGATTAACTAGTTCTACTCAAACTTCAAAGATGAAGGACTAAGTAAGAAAATCTGTTTGGAGTGTGGCGAGAAAGGACACTGGAGGTGGGCCTGTTCCAAACAAAAAAGGAATGGAAAGAAAGATAATTCTCACCACTAGTTGTTGAAACTTGTTTGGCTGCGTATGCTTCCCATTCATGGGTAGTCGATACGGGATTCACTGCTCATGTTTGTTTCACTTTACAGGGGTTCAACCGGACCAGGCAACTTAGTGGGAGTGAGATCCTCATCATACTGGGCAATGCTACGAGAGTGGCAGCTGAAGTAGTGGGAGAAGTGCAGTTGTCTTTTGAAGACAAAGTTTTAATTTTAAGATATGTTCTTTACGTTCCCAGTTTGAGAAAGAATTTAATTTCAGTTTCTAAACTTTTTCTTGATGGATATTCTGTTACTTTTAATAAAGTTGTTACCATTGCTCTAAATAATGAGTTTATCTGTCATGGAACATTGTCGAATAATCTCTACACAATTAACTGTACAGACCACTCACGAAATGCATCCTATAACACATCGACTGTTTTGGCTAAGAGAAAACGGTCATCAAACGTGAACGAGACATTTCTATGGCATCTAAGACTAGGTCATATCAATCCGAAGAGGATCTATAGGTTGGTCCAAGATGGTTCTTTGGAGTCTCTCCAGGTCGAACCATTTCCAACCAGCGAATCGTGTTTGGAGGGTAAAATGACCAAGAGGCATTTGGAGCCAAGGGGAATAGAGCCAAAGAAGTGTTGGAGATCGTTCACACCGATGTATGTGGTCCAATGACAATCAAAGAAAGAGGAGGTTATGAGTATTTCGTTACTTTTATCAATGATTACTCAAGATACAGATACATTTTCCTAATGAAGCATAAATCTGAGACCTTTGAAAAATTCAAAAAATTTAAGGCTCAAGCAGAGAATCATAGAGAAAAACGTAACAAGTCTCTACGATCCGATCGTGGAGGCGAATACCTCAATGATGAATTCTTGAACTACTTATCGGATGAAGGGATTGTATCCCAGTTAACTACACCCGGAACCCCTCAATAAAATGGGGTTGCCGAACGAAGAAACATAACTCTTTTGGAAATGGTCAGGTCAATGATGAGTTATGCGAATCTACCCAAATCGTTTTGGGGTCAAGCCTTGGAAACAACGACTTACATTCTAAACTTGGTGTCATCCAAATAGATTCCCAAAACCCCTAAAGAATTGTGGACCGGGCGCAAGCCCACTCTAGGACACATGAGAATCTGGGGGTGTCCGGCATACGTGCTAGATGTTGGGGTTATACTGGAAAGTATGCTTTTACTTTGTATAACCAAACTGAATTTACATATATTTACTGCATAACTGTTCAGTAAATAGTACGTGTTGCATTGTAGTTAATTTAATGATACCAGATCACAGAAGATTAAATTAACAGTCCCTTGTAACTAAAAGTACGCTGTTCACGACCTAGATGGAAATGAACAATCCATCGAGAAAGGTTGAAGTGTAAGGCTCAGATTGGCTTGTCTTGACCAAGAGATTACACTAGTGCATGACTGATGCACTGAATAGGACCTACAGGAGGATAAATTCTTCAGCACTAAATTAGGAAGAATTAGACCTCAGTGGTTCGTTATTTCTTAATCTTCGTCCCTTAAATATGATCGTGTGTGGTTAGTAATTATTGCTTTGACTTATGACGGGTAGAGAATCAATGAGATTCAATACTTTATATCTTGGGCAATATTATTGGTCACATGCGATTGCTAAGATTTAATACGAAGAATCGTGTGCAAGTACGCTTGTTCGATTTCCCCCTTGGGAGGTTCATAAGATTTATCATACCAAATCTTGCAAGTGGAATTAGTTTCCGGTATGGATAATAATGTTGAATTGTTCCTTGATCAAGGACAAAAAATATTAATTAAAGGAAAGCTGTTTCAGTGGTTTGAATTAATTAATGGGCTGGATAATCTTAAACACGAGAAATAATAACCGGGAGCCATATTAGCAGTAGTATGGGTTAAGATGGATAGTGCAATATTAATTATGTAGTGAGATTAATTAATATTTATGGGCTTGAATAATATTGTGGCTCAATATTAGATACTCAAAGTCCATTAGAAGGTCCAATCTTAATTCTTCTAAAGGTCCCTCAAGTAGCCCAAACATAATGTCCAATAACTGAAAAAGGTGTTTAAAATAAAATAAATTATGGTTGCTTATTTTTTCCATTTTTTTTTCAAAATTATAAATAAAAAGGGGAGAGAGATTTTCTTTGAATTCTGTTATGGAATGAAGATACGTATTCTTGGGATACAAGATTATCTCATTAAATTCAAGAAGTCTCCCACATGGTTATTTATATGGGGATTTTTTAAAATTAAAAAAAAAAAAAAATAAAGATTTTCTTGATTTTCTTGAAAAGATATTATGGAAGATATGTATTCTTGGAATACAAGTATATTTCATAAATTTAAGAAGATCGAAATCTTGGAATCTTTATCCTCATTTTTTCGAAATTCCATAACAATAAGAGAGTGAGATTTTATGGAAAATTTTAATTGAGGAGAAAAGAATATATGGAATATATATTCAAGATTTCTTGGAGATCAAGAAAGAGATTTTCTCTCCCTTTTTTCCTAGCAAAAAATCGGCCACCACCCTCTTATAAATAGGGGATGATTTTTTCATCCCCTAGGGCAATTCCATGTGTTGGAAAAATTAGAAATCCACAAAGGTGGTGCAACATAATTTTATTTTTCCCTTTTGTTAAATTGTTCGAGAGTTCCTACCACCGGATTGTTGAACAAGGATAAGGGAATACTTGAGAAGGTCTTTTGGTGTGTTCGTGTGAATGGGATCCATCTTCTCAACGGTTGTCACTCCGAGAGGTTAGTTCACGTAAACCCGTAGCAATTCCGCATGTGTAGGATTTATGTGAACTGTTTATATGCATGATTTGTTGTTGAATTATTATTTGAATTAATATAAAATTAATTCATGCTTGTAATAAATGTTAGAATTAAATTTGTATTTAAATATTCATCCCGAATAGATCCGGGCAATTAATTCCCCAACAATTGGTATCAGAGCCACGGTTTCGGGCTCAGAGTTTTAAATTATAATTTAATTCGTTTTTCATTAAATTTGAAATTGGATAGTAGAATTGCAGGATCTTTTTTGCAGGTATCCAATTGTCATGGTATTTAATGAATGATTAAATTTATGCATGCATATTTTTTAATTCGATTCGTTCGAATTCGTTTTGCCTCGTGAGAAAATCCACGAGTAGATTAGGATTTGTTTGATTCGTTCAATGTAATAGATTAGTCTAGATCTAGGTTTATTTATTTTTCGTAAATAAATTGTAACCGGATCGTGAGACAAGACATAGACGATTAATTAAAGACGGACGGATTTGGAACCGGCACAGCGCCGTCGGCCGCAAAACGCTCAAGGAGGAGCCGCGCGGACCCTGACCCACACTGGAGCACATGGGCATGGGGCAAGGCCGCTGGGCCGAGCGCGTGCGGGATCGGGGCCGACTGCACATGGGAACGAGCAGTAATCAGGCGTGATCGGGCGGATGTGCGGGCGAAGGGCGACGCAGTTTCAGGCGCGGACGCAGGGAGGCAACGGGGCGAGGCGCGAGGCCGATCCGGAATGGGCGGCTTGTGGCTACATTCAAGGCTACGCGACCGCTTGGGATCTGTGAAGCTGCGCCGAAGGCCGCCGGGCGATGTCTTGTTGTCTTGGCTTATCTTGTGACCACGGTAAAATCGACACGGCCGGGGGAAGTGTAAGGCGTACACTTTAATTCATGCCAATTTGTCGATGACTTGCAGACGTGACAAAATTATTTTTTCGAGACAGTCGAGTGGGAGGTTTTCGAGACAAACGATGAAGGCTATGAAGACGATTTCTCAAGATCAAGACATGACAAAATTAACCGTGACAATTGGATATATGTGCCCAACGTGTTTAATTTTTATTTTGACGTTTTGCATTATTTTGTGCTTATTTAAATTGTGTTTAAATATGTGATGCATGAGAAAATGTTTTGAAAAATCTCACCTTCGAAAATTACTAAGTATGTTTAAATAATTAATTGACAATTTTATTCCGGATAATAAAATTGACAATTTTATTCCGGATAATAAAATTGAATTAATTTTGACCTCCATGATTTATTTATTTGTGGATTCTTTTGGAGAAATTCCCACCACGGGACGACCAAAAGATAGATTTCACATGAATAAATTCCGAAAGGATGATTGTGGGTTATTATTAGTGGCGACGATGACCCTCCGCACGAGGCTCGTTCAAAACAAAATAATAATTCTGTATTTAATCATGGTTATTACTTAGGTATAAAATTGATATGCATATACTTCCCCGAAGTCCCTGTCAATTTTATATTGGTCAAGTGGGAGCCAACTATTAATCTGGATATTAAAGGTTTGTAACTGTTTTCTTGTTTGTAACCTGCTTGAATGTGTTTAAATAATGACCCACCCCACGTGGCTTATTTAAACTGTTTTGAGATGTTGGCTGATGCATGTTCATATTTTTTGGAGATTTTAATATGATACATGTGATCGAACCTTGTGATATGTTTGTGCTTATATAAATTGTTATTTATTTCAGTTCAGCATGTCGCAACCTTTTAATCCACTGTTCAATATACTTAAAGACAATTTACTTACTGGTGAAAACTTCGTTGATTGAGTCGTAAACTTACTATTGTCCTCACTGCACAAAGCCATAACTGGGTTCTCACTACACCTAAACCAGAAAAGCCAAATGATGAGTAAACTAAAGCGGTTAAGAAAGAGTATGCTGACTGGGAGCATTCCAATGAAATGGCAAAGTGTACCATCTTGGCTTCAATGTCAGATGTGTTGCAACACCAACATCAAAACATTGAGACCGATGCAGACATCATGACTAGTCTTAAAGCGATGTTTCAACATCAGAACCATGTGGCTCGTCAGATCACCATGAGGGACTTGCTCTCTATGAAAATGGTTGAGGGAACGCCTGTAAGGGAGCACGTTCTCCAGATGATGGCTCACCTTAACAAGCTTGAGGTACTTGGCGCTAAATACGATATCGAGACCAAAATCGATTTCGTGCTCCACTCTCTGCCGAAATTTTTTGAACAGTTCAGGCTGAACTACCAAATGAACAATCAGAAGTTCTCGATGCCTGACATGTTGCAAGCTTTAGTCTCGGCAGAGGCGATATTGGGGCAAAAGAGCCGAGCCTTGGTGGCAAATGGACCTTCTTCTTCTTCTAGGCCAAAGGGTGGTAAGAACAAGAAAAAGGATAAAGGCCACAAGCAAGTGAACTCAAGTGTTGCCAAGGGCAAAGAAAAGGTGAAGGGAGGTGGAGGAGTGAGTAAACTAGCTAAGGGGAAGTGCTTCAACTGCGGTAAAAAAGGACATTGGAGGTCAACCTGTTCCAAACCCAAAAGAAATGGAAAGAAAGGTAATTCTTACGCACTAGTTGTTGAAACTTGTTTAGCGGCGTATGCCTCCCATTTATGGGTGGTGGATACGGGATCCACTAATCATGTTTGTTTCACTTTACAGGGGTTCAAGCGGACCTGACAACTTAGTGGGAGTGAGATCCTCATCACACTGGGCGATGCTACGAGAGTGGCAGCTGAAGCAGTGGGAGAAGTGCACCTGTCTTTTGAAGACAGAGTTTTAATTTTAAGAGATGTTCTTTAAGTTCTTAATTTTAGAAAGAATTTAATTTCGATTTCTAAACTTTACCTTGATGGATATTCGGTTACTTTTGACAAAGTTATTACCATTTCTCTTTATGATAAATTTATCTGCCATGTAACGTTGTCGAATAATCTCTATACAATTAACTGTGCACACCACTCACGAAATGCATCCTATAACACATCAACTATTTCCGATAAAAGAAAATGTTCATCAGACGTGAACGAGACACTTCTATAGCATCTCAAATTCGGACATATTAATCCAAAAAGGATTCAAAGGTTGGTAGAAGATGGTTCATTGGAGTCTCTCCGGGTTGAACCAATCCCAACTTGCGAATCATGTTTGGAGGGTAAAATGACCAAGAGGGCATTAGGAGCCAAGGGGAATAGAGCCAAAGAAGTGTTAGAAATAGTTCACACAGACGTATGTGGTCCAATGTCAATCAAAGCAAGAGGAGGTTATGAGTATTTCGTCACCTTTATTGATGATTACTCAAGGTACGACTATATTTTCCTTATGAAGCATAAATCTAAGACCTTTGACAAATTCAAAGAATTTAAGGCTCAAGCAGAGAATCATAGGGAAAAACGTATAAAGTCTCTACGATCTGATTGTGGAGGCGAGTACCTCAGCGATGAGTTTTTGAACTCCTTGTCAGATAAAAGGATTGTATCCCAGCTAACTGCACCCAGAACCCCTCAACAAAACGGGGTTGCAGAGCGAAGAAACAAAACTCTTTTAGAAATGGTTAGATCAATGATGAGTTATGCGGATCTACACAAGTCGTTCTGGGGTCATGCCTTGGAAACAACGGCTTATATTCTGAACTTGGTGCCATCCAAATCGGTTCCCAAAACTCCCAAAGAATTGTGGACCGGGCGCAATCCCAGTTTGAGACACATGAGAATTTGGGGGTGTCCGGCCTACGTGTTGGACAAGGAAGCCGAAAAATTGGATCCTCGATCAGAATTAAGGCTGTTTATAGGATACCTCGAGGGAACAAAAGGGTGTATGTTCTATGGTCCCGAAGATCAAAAGGTGGTAATAAGCACCCACTTTAGATTTTTGGAGGAAGACTATATGAACGAAAGAAAGCCCAGAAGTGAGATTACCTTAAATGAGTTAAGGGGGCTAACCTCAGTGCCAACTGTACAAGATGACATACCAAATAACACACTTACACAACCGGAACCTCGTCGTAATGGGAGGGTTGTAAGACAACCCGAGAGGTTCATGGGGGTAGGAGAACTTGCCTTGAATGTTAATGATGAGCATGTGATGTTCAATATCTACAAAGCCATCAAGTTCCATGATAGTGAGGATGAAAGACATGAGTGTCACTTGATTGATCACTTCCAAGATTGTGTGGATGAACAAAGAGAGGTGAGATATCCGGGGGATTCACTCGATTTTTGCTTAAGAAACTCTCTCTCTTCACCTTCTACTCTTCCTTTTGAACTTAATTTTGATGAGCTTGACAACTTGGATTTGTTTGACTATATTCGATCTCTTGAAGTCCCACAAGAATTACCAATGAAGAAAGATGAGAAGTACATGGAGATACACAAGGAAGCTAAGTCTGGGGTTCTTGAAGAACATTCAAGATTTTCCCATGAAAATCTTGATGCTTGGCCTTCATGCTTCTCGGTGGAAGGCTCTAAGGAGGAGAATCTCAAGGAGTCAAAGGCTAACAAAAAAGGGAAGAAATCGGATTTGAAACCGCTTCCGGATAATTTAAAATATGCTTTCCACGAACAAGGTGACCTCTTTCCCGTTATTGTTTCTTCATTTTTGAATGATGGTGAGTTGGAAAAGTTACTTAAAGTTCTTAGGGAGCATAAGTCCGCTATCGGTTGGGACATTTCTGATTTGAAAGGCATACCACCATCTATTTGCATGCATAAAATTCATTTAGATGAGTCGGTTAAGCCTAGGGTGCAAGGTCAAAGAAGGTTAAATCCCATAATGCAGGAGGTTGTGAGGAAAGAAGTGTTAAAATGGTTAGATAACAACATGATTTTCCCCATAAGTGATAGTGAGTGGGTGAGTCCAACACAAGTCGTGCCCAAAAAGGGGGGTATGACAATTGTCACCACTGATAGCTTAGAGGTTCTTGCCACTAGGACTATAGTTGGATGGAGAGTTAGCATTGATTATCGCATGTTGAACCTTGCTACTAGAAAAGATCACTTTCCCCTTCCCTTCATTGATCAAATGCTTGATAGGTTGGCGGGGTTTGAGTTTTATTGTTTTCTCGATGGTAATTCGGGATATAATCAAATCTTGATTGATCCCGAAGACCAAGAGAAGACCACATTCACATGTCCCTATGGCACATTCTGCTTTAGGCGAATGCCATTTGGATTGTGTAATGCACCCGCCACCTTTCAAAGGTGTATGATGGCGATTTTTCATGGAATGATTGAAAACATCATGGAAGTCATTATGGATGATTTTTCTATGTTTGGAACTTCTTTTGATAATTTTCTGTATAATCTTTTTTTGCGTTTTACAGAGATGTATCGATACTAACTTGGTGCTAAATTGGGAGAAGTGTCACTTCATGGTACGAGAGGGAATTGTGCTCGGTCACAAGGTTTCATCAAAGGGGCTTGAGGTTGATAGAGCAAAGATTGTTGCAATAGAAAGGTTACCCCCTCAATCGAATGAGAAGAGAGTAAGAAGCTTCTTGGGACATGCGGGATTCTATAGGATGTTTATCAAGGACTTCTGGAAGATAGCACGACCCTTATGTGCTTTGTTGGAAAAGGGTGTGGAGTACAACTTCAATGATGAATGTGTTAAGGCTTTTGAGATATTGAAAGAGGCGTTGATAAAAGCTCACATCCTCATGAAACCGGATTGGAGTCAACAATTCGAAGTGATGTGTGATGCAAGTGATCAAGCGGTTGGGGTAGCATTGGGTCAAAAGAAGGAAAAGATCTTCCATGTAATCTATTATGCAAGTAAGACGTTGAATGCTACTCAAAGAAATTACACCACAACCGAGAAAGAAATGTTGGCAGTGGTGCATAGCTTCGATAAATTTCGAGCATACTTGATAGGAGCCAAGACCATAGTCCTCACAGATCATGCGGCTATTAAGTATTTGTTCGAGAAGAAAGAAGCTAAGCCCCGTCTCATTCGATGGGTGTTGTTGCTACAAGAGTTTGATGTAGAAATCCGAGATCGAAAAGGTTGTGAGAATGCGGTTGCGGACCATCTTTCAAGACTTGAGAACATTGAAGAGAAAGATGTCCAAGTACCAATCAAGGAGAGTTTCCCCGATGAGCAAATTCTTGCACTTAAGGATAAGTGCCCGTGGTATGCCGATTTTGTGAACTATTTAGCCACCGGGACACCTCCACCAAGCCTCACTTTTCACCAAAAGAAGAAATTCTATCATGATGTTAGGTTCTATATGTGGGAGGACCCATATCTTTTTCGGAGATGCTCGAGATATGTCCATGAGAAGATGCTTACCGGAAGAGGAATGGGAGAAGGTAATGGAAGAGTGTCACTCCTCTCCATATGGAGGACATTTTGGTGAAAATCGAACGGCTTTCATAGTGCTCCAAAGTTGCTTTTATTGGCCTTCAATTTTTTGAGATTGCCAAGTTTATGTCAAGAAATGTGACAAGTGCCAAAGGATGGAAAATATTTCTAAAAGACATGAGATGCCTTTGAGGAGTGTGATCGAAGTGGAACTTTTGATGTATGGGGGATAGACTCATGGGACCTTTTCCAAGTTCCCAAGGGTATTCATATATCCTTTTGGCCATTGATTACTTCCCAAGATGGATTGAAGCCATTCTCACAACCACAAATGATGCAAAGGTGGTTTTGAAGTTTCTAAGGAAAAACATCTTCTCAAGATTTGGCACTCCTAGAGCCTTGGTAAGTGATGGTGGCTCACATTTTTGCAATCGGTGGCTAGACCAACTCTTGGTCAAATATGGAGTCAAGCATAGGATCACCACACCCTACCATCCTCAAGCTAATGGCCAAACTGAGCTTGCAAATCGAGAAGTGAAGCAAATTCTAGAAAAGGTGGTGGGAGTTCGTAGAAAAGATTGGGCAACCAAATTGGATGATGCTCGTTGGGCATATCGAACCGCCTATAAGACACCTTTGGGCACGAGCCCTTACCAACTTGTGTATGGCAAATCTTGTCATTTACCAATAGAAGTGGAGTGTCAAGCCTATTGGGCCATCAAGGAGTTGAATCTCGATTTCAAGGCTTCCGGAGAAAAAAGGAAGATGATGCTTAATGAGCTCGATGAGTTTAGAAGTGAAGCATTTGAGAATTCCAAACTTTACAAGGAGAGGACAAAACGTTTTCATGATAAGATGATTGAGAGAAGAGAATTTCATATTGGGGAGAAAGTTCTAGTCTATAACACAAGGCTTAGAATCTTTTCGGGTAAGTTGAAAACAAAGTGGTCAGGACAATATGTTATCAAGAATGTCACACCCATGGGGAATGTTGAACTTCTTACAAATGAGGGAGATACTTTTGTGGTGAATGGTCAAAGAATGAAGCATTATTATGGAAATGATGAGTCTCAAGTGGTTGAATCACTTTTGTTGGATAAGGCCTAGAAAGAAAAGGGAAGTCTGTCCGGCATAGGACGTTAAAAATAGTACTTCTTGGGAGGCAACCCAAGCTTTTTGCTTAGACTTTTTGTACTAGGTGAAGCTTTTTGAGGACTTGAGCAAATAAAGAAGGATGATCATGGGGAGAAAAGAAAGAAAGTGCAATGATGATTCCAACGAAGATGCTTAGGATGTGCAAGGATGGAGGTAGCTCTTTTGTACCCCAAACTTAGAATTTAACTTATAGTAAAATTCTAAGTTTGGGTTTTTTTTTTTAAATATGGAAAATATTTGCTATTTTTGCTCCATTTGCACCGGCGCACCATTCTAGTTGGTACACACATTTTTGTACCTATGCTTGGTACTTGTGGTGATTAAATTGTGTGGTGTGGTTTTCATTGCTAGATTCTTATGAGCAATTGATTGTGGATTGATGTATTGGATGTTATTCTATTTTCTTGGATGATTGTATGAAAGTTGATCTTCAATGCTTGTTGATTGCTTTCTTTGTCTATGTGTCTTGGATGTTTGGACTTGCTAATTTGTTTGAGTTGAAAAGCCTTTGGGAGAGTGTCTCAAGTTAATTTGAAAACTAGTGAGATTTGTGCTTAAAGAACCGAACAACTTTCGGTTCAAATTCTTTGAGAGCGGATCAATCATCGTACTTAGTCCTAGAACTTGCTTTGAGCCTTTCTTGAGGTCACATTGATTTTGAAATGATGGGAAGTGATTTAGGCCATTTTCGTTTAAAAAGAAGTCACTTAGCCAAATTTTCCCAAAACCCAAATGAATTATGCATAGTTAGCCATGTTGAGCCTATTGTCCATGTTTCTTGGCAATCTACAATGTTTAGCCACTCGACTTTGAAAAGCTAAAAATCTCTATGCCTAGTGGAAGGAAAATGAATAAAGTGGTTGAATAAGAGTGCAATTTTAGGTTAGTGATTTTTTTTGCAAAAGTGTGAAAAAAAAAGAGAGAGAGAGAAAAGAAAAGATGTGTCATTGTGCTTAATTGAATGAGTTGACTCAAACGAAAAGGGGGGGAGTGAAAATCTTAGATGGAAAAGGAAAAAAAAAGTTGAACGTTGAGTGAATGCTTTAGATGAAAAGAAAAGAAAACTTGAAACAATCAATCATTTCCTTCCACTAGTTGAGTCACTTTTTCCAAAATTCATCCCACCTTGTCCAAAGAGCCAATGTTACATCCAAATTGAATTCCTAATGATCTCATTGTTGAAACACATAGAGTGATGGAGAGAGGAGATTCCTTGCAAGCTTATGGTGATTATTGTTATGTGATTTGATTGATGAGAGTTATCATGCCTACTTGATATTTTTAGTGTGGAGAGAAATACTTACCCGTGAGGATGCATAACTTGAGCACTTGAGCATTGTGTAATTCACTTGAACTTGTTTCTTGCTCTTGAACATCTTTGACTAATGGATTTTGTTTGCATTTGATGAGTTTTGGAGTCAATTCTTGTGCATAATCTTGGGGAATAGAGTCATTTTAATCATCGCACCTCGATTTGTTTCTTTTTAATTGCTTGGGGACAAGCAACATTTTAAGTTTGGAGGGGGTTTGATTCGGGTGATAATTGCTTGATTTTATTGTGCATTTTAAGCTTGATTTTTTATTTAATTACATGATTTTATTGCCTAAATTTGAGTCATTGCACTTGATTTGGTGAGAGGTCGTGTTTTGTTTATTTTATAGGAAAACGAGCAAGAAGTGATGCAAAACTGATCTGATTAAGAAGGATATTGGAGAAGAGGATTGAACCATGTGAAGCTCCTTGAAAAGAGGATCGTAACGAAAAAAGAATCAGATCAATCGGAGTCCGGTAGCTCAAGTTAGGATCGAAACAAAATCAGTGTGCAGCAGCAAAATAGGCTCTCGGCACAGTTCAAAGAAATTATGAAAAAGGCCCATCTAAGCATTCTCAGTGGCCCATGTTCAGCCATAAATGACCAGCCCAAGTACAGGCCCAATATTGGAAAGAAAAAATGAAAGAAAAAAAGAAGAAGCCCAGGAAGCAATTAAATTGGAAATTGGGAAGAGAGAGGAGGTGGCATCCCCACTTTATTTCACAAATCAGCCGCCATTTTGAAGAAAGAAGAAAACAATAGCTATACTCTCAGATGGGTCCCACGGAGAAATCAAAGGAGAAAAGTGCTACTTGAATTGTTGAATTTTTACAATTAGCGATTTTACCAAATGCCCAAAACCGAAAGCCCCTAATCAAAAAGAAGGACATCGGATTTTAGGGTGAGGAATTTTTTGGAGAACAGTAGCAGCCGAAAAACACACACACATTCACACACTCAGAGTGTTCGTCATCTTTTATTTTATTTTTGAGATTTTGGAGCTCTTGTCCTTGGATTAGCTTTGGATTTTGGTTTTCTACCTTCTACTTTAGTCTAGCTTTCTATCTCTTTCTCTTTGCTTATGCTTTTGTCATTTGACCTTGTAATAGGTAAGATTATGGAGATTTTTGGCTAGAATCATTTTGGTTATAGGGGTTTGAGTACTTAAATTGAAGTTTATGCATTATTGTTATATTTGATTGGTATTTGTGTGCCTATTCCTATTAATGTGTTTAAATTTCATTGAAAGCATGTTGTTAATGTACATAATGGCATGTCTTATTTGTTGTTAATTGGAATAAGATCGAGAGATTTATTCCGTTAATAGATCATTAAACACATTACCCAATATTTCATGAGCTTGAAAAATGATTAATTATTAGGAGGATATTAGATGATCTTAGGTGCTTAGTGGGTTGTATTGCATTAGATAGGTAGAAATACATGCTTGTGTAGTATTTTCTTTGGATTGAATTGATCGAAAGATAATTATAATTCATTATTTAGTGATCTACCCTATAGAAAAGTGCTACAATTTCAATTGGATAGGACTATAGGCATAAATGGATATTTATGTATTCAAATGCCTTGGAATCTCTTTTCTCTATTGATTGTAATCTTGTGTGATTTGAATTTTCATGAAAACATTGTTGGTGATCTTTGAGTTTTTGTTGTTTTTAGCTAGCTCTTTCTTGTGACAATCAACTCTTTAAATTGATCATTTCTAGATAGAAATTGACTAAATGAAATCACTTAATCTTAGTTAATCAATCAACTCTTTAAATTGATCATTTCTAGATAGAAATTGACTAAATGAAATTACTTTTACACTAAACCTCTCCTTGTGGGATCAACACTTGCACTCATCACTTACAATTAGACGACGTATACTTGCGGTTAGTTTATGCGTTAAGAAAATGTGGAACATATACTTAGAAAGAAGGGATCGAGTATGAAGAAATCTTTTCACCTATAGCTATGCTTAAGTCCATCTGTATTCTCTTGTCGATAGTTGCACATCTAGATTTTGAGATCGGGCAAATGGATGTCAAGACAGCTTTCCTAAATGGAAGTCTTGAAGAAGTAATCTATATGCGCCAACCCGAAGGCTTCATTGCGAAAGTCCAAGAACACCTCGTTTGCAAGCTTAAGAAGTCCATCTACGGACTTAAGCAAGCATCCCGAGCTTGGAATCAACGTTTTGATCAGGTTATAAAATCTTACGGTTTTGATCAAAATGAGTTCGAGAGTTGTGTGTATAGAAAGTGTGTCAGGACTGCCTTGGTATTCTTAATACTATACGTAGATGACATTCTTCTCATTGGAGACAATGTAAAGGTGTTGTCAGACGTAAGGGTATGACTCTCAAAACAGTTTGATATGAAGGACTTAGGGAAAGTCGGTCACATCCTTGGGATCAAGATCACTCGAGATCGCAAGAAAAGTATGATAGCCTTGTCGCAAGTTTAATCAGCACTATTACTGTCTATTTTGATAATGTTGGAGCAGTTGCAAATTAAAGGGAACCGAGAGCCCACGAAGCCAGCAAACACATTGAAAGGAAATACCATCTTATACTAGAAATTTTTAAGAGAGGATATATAAAGGTGGCAAAGATCGCATTGCGGACAACCTAGCAGATCCATTCACAAAAGGTTTGCCTTAGAGTACATTCGAGAGACATGTGGAAGGAATGGGTGTCAAGTGCGTTGCCAATCTGCTTTGAGTATAAGTGGGAGAAATGTTATTAGATTCATTTAGGACATGAGACGTATTGTAGTATACTTAAAAGCAGAATTTGAGTATTAAGTGGGAGATTGTTAGGGTTATACGTGAAAGTATGCTTTTACTTTGTATAACAGACACCTTTTTACTCTTATTTACTGGAAATAAATCTTTTATCGTTGTTGCTTTAAATATGAATGAATGTTATTTATTTATTGCAAAACGTTCAATATTAGTACATAGTACATTGTAGTTGATATGGTGATACCCGATCACAGAATATCACATTAGCAGTTCCTTGTAAATAAATACATCTTCACAACCTAGATGGAACTGAACACTCCGTTGGTATAACTGAAGCGGACTTACAAAGAGGATAAATTCTTCCGTACTGACATACGTGACGAAGAATTAGAGCCCAGTGGTTGTTGATTTCTTAATCTCTGTCCATTAAATAGGATTGTCTTTAATTAATATTTATTGCTTTGATCTATGTTAGGTTTAAAATCAGATAGCGATTCTATACTTTATATTTTGGGCAATATTTTTAATTACATGATAAATGCTAAGATTTAATACAGAAAAACGTGTACGAGGAAAGTCTAATTTGATTTGTCCACTTGGTGGCTCAGAAATTTTATCATATTAAATCTTGCAAGTGGAATTCGTTTTCGATATGGATAATAATGTCCTTACTCCAAGAAAAAAGATAGTAATTAATTTAAAGCGTTCAGTGACTTAATTAATTAATGGACAACATAATCTTAAACATGGAAAATAATAACCGGGAGCTATATTATCGTAATATGGATTAAGATGGATGGTGCAATATTAATTTTATAGTGGAATAAATTAATATTAATGGGCTGAATAATATTGTGGCTCAATATTTGAATTCAGATCCCATTGGGAGATCCAATCTTAATTCTCCTAAAGGCCCCTCAAGTAGCCCAACATGAATCAATTAATGAAAAGGTGATTAAAGTAAAAAAAATAATTTGTTGCCTATTTTTCTTGATATTTTTGAAATATATATAGAAAAAGAAAGAAAAAATTTTCTTGGAAGATTTTATGGAAGATAAGTATTCTTGGAATACAAGATTATCTCATAAATTCAAGAATCTTTGACTTTGAATTTTTTGCCTCATAATTATTGAAAGTTATGATTTATAAGGAATGAGATTTTTGTGGAAAATTTAATTATGGGAAAGAGAAGGTGTTTGGGTTGATCCATCGTCTCAACGGTTGTCTCTACGAGGATAAGATTCATATAAACTCTTAGTTCCCCATGTGTAGGACTTTACGTGAATTTACATGTACGCATGTTTTGTTGTTGTGATTATTATTTGAATTAATTAGAATTAATTCATGCTAGTAATAATTGTTCATTTAAATTACACCTCGAATAGATCCGGGCGCACTATTTCCCAACACTACACACCTCGCCCGGCAATCCAAAGCCATGCTTTATCCGACTTCATGGTTGAGCTCATTTTCCCATCAGAGGTTGTAGCTCGACCGGGCTACCCTGGGAATTGTTCGTGGATGGCTCAGCAACAGCCAACAAGTAGGGAGCGGGAATAGTCCTGGTCAGCCCTGAAGGTCATTCATTCCAAACAACCATAACTTTTGACTTCCGGATAATCAATAATGAAGCCGAGTACGAGGCCCTCATTAACAGCCTGGAAATGTGCATGGCGATGGGTGTCAAGAGGCTACAAGTACACACCGACTCCCATCTTGTAGCATACCAAGTCTCAGGAGACTACGAAGCTCGAGATGAACGAATGGCGACCTACCAGGAGGTCGTCAAGAAGCTCGTACAAAAGTTTGAACAAGTGCACATGAAATTAGTCCTAAGAGATTTAAATTTGCAGGCTGATACCCTAGCTCGTCTAGCGACCTCAGAGGGTCCAGCAGAGATGAAGGATCTCACGATCACAAACCTAACCCACCCCTCCAATTTTTAGACTTTGGTAGCAACCCTCGATACCCCAACAGTGGATGAGGAAAGTTGGATGACATCCATCATCAGATATCTACAAGCCGGCGACCTGCTGCAAGATAGAACCAAGGCTCGCCAATTGCAAATGCGGGCAGCGAGGTACACTGTGATCGAGAATGATTTGTACAAGCGAGGTTTCGGCACACCACTTCTCAAATGTATCACTCTAGAACAGGGGCAATCCATCCTGAAGGAATTACACAAGGGAGTGTGCGGGAACCACGCTAGGGACAATCTTTAGCTCACAAGACGACGAGACAAGGCTACTTCTGGCCAACCCTAAGAGGGGATGCGAGCTCATACGCAAAGAAGTGCCACCAATGTCAAAATTTTGCACCTTCAATCAAAGTCACCCCAGAGGAGCTTGATTGTATCCTCAGTCTATGGCCTTTTGCAAAGTGGGGGATAGACATCATTGGGCCATTCCCAACGGCTCCGGGAAAAGTCAAATACACTCTAGTCGCAGTAGATTACTTCACAAAATTGATCGAGGCAGAGGCTTTAATAACCATAGACCAGGACCACGTCATCAAATTCATATGGAGAAATATAATCTGCAGATTTGGACCACCACAAGCGGTTATATCTGAAAATGGGAAGTAGTTCGATGGGTTAAAAATCAATGCCTTTTTCAGAAATGGAAGATCACGAATAGGGCTGGAGAAAATACCGAAATACCGGCATACCGCACTTATCGTACCGAAAAATTTCAAATTTATCGAAATTTTTGGTAAACTGAAATTTTTGGTATGGTATGTTACAATACCAAAAATTTTAGTACGGTAACGGTATATGAATATAGAAATTTTGGTATACCAAAAATATTTCGGTATATCGCGGTATACTGAAATTTCATTCAATTTTTTTTAAATAACTAAGTTTATATTTCTTTTTGTGCACAAACCCTAAATGGGTTAAAGATAGAAATTCACAAACTGCATTCACACCACATTACAGTCTCACAATCTCCTTTTTTGCCCTACGACCGCCGTCACCACGCCTCCCATTCACCGTCGTCGCCCCGCCTCCCCCTTATTGCCTTTGCCCCGCCTCCTTGTTGCCATCATCTCCCACAATCTACACCCCCACCCACTCGACTCACATACATATCCCCACCTCCTCCTCACCGCGCTCACCACCGTCACTACGCCTCACCCTCACCGCGCTCGCCGCCATCACCACACCTCCCCTCCCCGCCGTCTCCCACCACACTCTCTGGTAACATATTATTTCTTTCTCTGTATAATGTATTAACAACTACTGAAATGGATAATGTTTTAACAACTATTGAAATGGATAATGTTTGTGAGGTTGATTTCTTTTGGCTGAAGCTATTAAATCGTAGTTTTGACGAATTATTGATGCATCATTTAAAAACTCTGTAGGTTAAGTGTTTGATTCCAATTGTGGTTCATAGTGTCATCATCCTAAAGAGTCATTATCTAGTTTTATCCTAGATTCCATTTCTCAAACGAGTAAGAAAAGATTCGCTAAAGCCTCCCAAAGTTCCCAAAAAGAGGAGTATATATTGGCAGCATTGTACAGAGGTGACTCGGACAGTTAAGGGGGTCCTACAATCAATCAGGATTTGCAACCATCGTGACTTAGAGATCCCAGTGACCGGTGGAAGGACTAGTGGGTTAAAAAACCACTTAGAGAACAGGTGCATCAAATGTCCACTATATGAAGGGAGCACGAGAGACAAAAGTCAGCCTACGTTGACAAATGAGACTATGAGGCACGGAGGTGGTTTAATTCCTCACACTTTCAATCAAAAATGGTGTGAACTAAAAGTTGTTGAATATGTGATTAAGGATGAAGTGTCCTTTCGGGCCGTTTAAGGGGATGGGTTCATAAGTCTTTTGCATGAATTGCAACCGAGATTCAATATCCCCGGTCAAAAGAAAGTTGCAGGTATGATTTACGATCTATTCTTAGAGGAGAAATCTAGGATAAAACTTGCAATTAGTGGCCAAAGAGTGAGAATCACCACTAATACTTGGACTTCAATTCAAAATATAAATTATATGGTGATCACAACTCACTTTTTAGATAGTGAATGGAAATTGCATAAAAGGATCATAAATTTTACAAAAATTGATAGTCATGTTCGGGAAGAAATTGGTAAGTTGGTTGAGATTTGTTTGAGAGGGTGGGGGATAGAAAAAGTTTTTCAATAGTAGTCGATAATGTTTCTTCTAATAATACTACTATTGATTACTTGAAGAAAAGAATGAGAAGTGAAAACATGTTGATGTTTGATGGGAAATACTTGCACTTGAGGTGTTCATGCCATATTCTTAACTTAATTGTTAAGGATGGTTTGAAAGAGCTTAGTGCATCTATTAAATCCATAAGCAATGCAATTAATTTTCTTCATTCTTCCCCTGCAAGATTGAATAAATTTAGGGAGTTTGCTGTGCTTGCCAAGTTTCCTAAAGACGTCAACAATTGCTTTATGGACGTCAAGACTAGATGGAATTCAACATATAAAATGCTTGATATTGCAATGAAGTACAAAAGGGTGTTTGAAAGGATGGCTGAAGAATGGATACCTTACTCGAACTATTTTTGTGAAAAGAATGAAAAGGGCAAAGAAAGGAAAGTGCCTCCAAGCAAGGAGGATTGAGAGAGTACAAACGCTTTTATACACTTTTTGAAGAAGTTTTATGATGCCACTTTAGAGCTAAGTGCATCAAAAACTCTGATTTCTCAGTTGATGTATCAAACAATGAGTGAATTAAAACTTGAGATTGATAAAAAGTGCGATGATCTTTCCGATCCAATTCTTCAAAAGGTTGCAAGTGCAATGAAGGTTAAATTTGATAAGTACTGGGGGAATTGGGAGAGTATGAATTGCCAATGTTTTGGACCCATGAAACAAACTTCAGGTGGTCAAAGTCAGCATCAAAAAATTGGGTGGTACTTCTGAGAAGATCCAAGAAGTCATTGGTACGAATAAAAAGAATTTGGTAACTTTGTTGACAGAGTATAAGGGGATAAATGATACTTTGAATGTTGAGAGACAAAGTACGGATATGGAGTGTGATGGTAGAGATGTTACTAGTGGCGGTGGTGGTCTTTGCGATGAATTGTTCGATGATGTGGATGCACAAAATGATGAAGAACAACTTCAAGAGTGTTGGGAGATGAATTTAAATAAAAGATATATGATTTTGATTAAGATCCCAAAACCCCTGAGTATGACATGTTCAGAATGATCTTGATAGTTGAGTCGATTCGGGCCAGAGTATTCGTGATGTTATCCGCAAAATGTATAGTCGCCAGATATAGATCGATAGGTTCAAGACTCAAGAACTCAAGATGTTTCAAGAAACCGGAAGTTTCAAGAAACTCAAGACTCATTGAGAAACTGAGAATCTGAAGACTCAGTGAGAAACTGAGAATCTAAAGACTCAAAGACTCGTAAGACTCAAGACTCGGAAGACGCCAAGACTCGTAAGACTCAAGACTCGTAAGACTCAAGACTCAAGACGCAAGATCAAAGATCAAGATTGAAGATCAAGAATACCGAAGGCACAGAATTATCAAGACTTAGTAATGTATCAATGCTCGAAGATAAACCCGAATGTTCCGAGGCACCGAAAATATCTATCCGGCGGATGCAATCTTGAGAAGATCGCGATTCCTTAGAAAATAGATATTGCCCAAGACATTCCCATGCATAAAAGGAACTAAGACAAAGTGTTGTTAAGGTTATATCAACTCGTAGTTTGTAACCAAAAAAGAGCCGTTGAAGGTGTTTACCTTTAATCGAGACAAAAGTCAAAAAGAGGAAGACAACATCTTTGTATATCGACAATGACAAAGTGATGTGTCGCCGAAAAAGATGTCGGATGTACAAAAAGTTCCGTATCGCAAAAAAGTGAAGACCGACTACATGAAAGGCTATTGCCTAAAACGTCTTAGGGAGTTTCAAACCCTAAATATAGCCGTTCCTCACACACCATAAGAGGAAACTCACACGCTATCTCTCCCAATGAGATAGTTTTCAAGAGTGACCTTGGTGTATGCCTATAAATACTGGTGACCCTCTACATTGTAAGGTTACGGGAAATTTATAAGCAACTCAAGAAGCTCAAACTTATTCTCGCAAAGTTAAAGCACTCGAAAAACTTAGAATTTCCCAAGTACTTTTATATTGAAGAGAGCTCACTAAACTAAGCCTAGCTTGATAAGACATATCCAAAGCTTAGTCGAGATATCCTAACCCTTTGCATTGTGCTTCATTGTAAAGGATATCTCATCCTAGTTGGAAACCAACCGAGAAACCCCAAACCCTTGAGAAGGTAGTTGGAGTGTGTTTGTTGGTGAGTAGAGTTGTAAAGAGTTAGTAAACTACGCGGAGTAGTCAGAAAACTCTAGAGGAGAAGTTAGTAAGCTACAGAGGTAGTCTGAAAGCTTGTTTGTGTTTGAGTTAGTAAACTACGGAGGTAGTCAGAAAACTCAAGGTCGGGTTGAGTAAGTAAACTACGTGGAGTAGTCAGAAAGCTCAGGGCCGAGTTGAGTAAGTAAACTACGCGAGGTAGTCATAAAGTTCAGAAGTGATTAATGAATTTCTCTGAGGATCAGAGAGAGTGGACGTAGGAGCTTGAGTCTCTGAACCACTATAATTGTTGTGTTGTTTATTGCTTTCATTATCTGTGCTTAACTGTTGCATTGACTTGAATTTGAAAGTATACTTTTCACTGATATTCAGTTGGAATCAATCCACTGAAGTTGCATAACTGAATCACAGCCTAATCACTATTCCATAAAAGGAAGGTTTCCAGCAAAGCTTAAAACGAGTATAAACTAAAGGGCCAACCATTCCGCAATACTGAGTAGCTAGAATAGATAGTTACCAAACTGAACTTACTCTTCTGAGGGTTCAGTAAGTTAGTTATCTGATCCAAGTAATTCAGGATCTCTGACACTCAGGACTCAGTTGGGATTATCTGAGCTTTCTGAAAGCAACTCAGGATCACTGTCTCAGTAGATTTTGACTCGGAGTGATTTGGGCTTCTCAGGATCTAATCTTCAGGATTATCTGACCCAAGCTGACCTCAGTAAGAAAAAGTTTTAAAAACACTGAACACGTGTATTCCCCCATACACGTAAGACTCATTTTACTTTGGGACCAAAAAGTGGTATCGGAAAGCGAAGGGTTCAACTTGACCACCTGCTTTGTTGACCAAAGTTTTATTTGCTAAAAATACTTGTGGTCTATCTGAACTGATCTTATTTCCTGATTTTTCAAAAGCTCAGATAAAATGTCTTCTAAAAAACTTCCCATGTTCTCAGTGGAGAACTATGATTTGTGGAGACTAAGAATGCAGGCTCACCTGTATTCCAAACATGAGCGTATGTGGAGAGTGGTCTCTCAAGGGCCATTCCAATTTACTATGGTGAATCCTGAGGAACCGAAGATGAGAGAATTGATCCTAGAAAGCGAATTTCCTAAGTCCGATGACCAACTGACTCCTGAGGAGAGAAAGTTAGTCAATCTAGACTACATTGCAAAAGACACACTATACAGTACAATTGATGATGGTGTGATGGGAATGATCTCTCACTGTAATACTGCTAAAGAGATTTGGGATACACTAGTCAGAATGTGCCGGGCGCACGATCATATCAAGGAAAACAAACTTTCAAAGGGCAATTGGAAAGTTTGATAGTTTTGAAATGGATGATGGTGAATCAATAGACAAATTGGAAGTCGATTCACTAAAGCATCATGAATGATCTAAATGCACTTGGAAAGAAATATCCACAAAGAGAAGTTGCATTGAAAATTCTTAGAGGTCTTTCTAAGAAATGGGATATTCATGCAGTGGTGATTGAAAACACCAAGAACATTAATTCAATGCCATACCAACAAGTCTTCTCCGAAATAAGGCCTATGAATTTGTAATTGATAAGAAATCCAAAAAGGCTGACAGCAAAGATGATTCATCATCTAGTAAAAATGTGGCTTTAAAAGCCAAAGATAAAACCTGTAAAACTAGAGAGTATGAGAACCCCCATGCCAAAAATCAGGATGAGCTTGAGGAAAAGCTAGCACTGATGGCAAGGAGGTTTGAAAGACTCAATAGTAGATTTGGAAAATACAAAAGCTATTACAGGAACCACAGGTACCAGAAGAAACCTGAGGACAGATCAACTGAGAAGAAGAAAGACCTGAAAGCTGAGGGATCTTCATCTAGAAAGAAGGACTCCAAGTCCAAAGAAGAAAGAGATCAGGATGATGATACCAACAGATGTTATAATTGCCAAAAGAAAGGTCACTTCCAGTATGATTGTCCAGATTTGAGTTCTAAGGAGAGAAGAGAAAGGCAAGCTAAAAGAGACAAGAAGTTCTATAGCAAAAAGGCCATGGTTGCGCAAAAACACTCGGCCTATCTTCAAATGAAATATTCTCGAAAAGGAAAGTGATGACATTTGTCCGATGGCCATTGAGGAGGTAAACTCTTCTTTCTCTGTTGCTCCTACACTAGCACAAGAGTTTTCAAGTTCCAATTCGAAAAATCATTTTGACCGATGGATTCTTTTGAGAATCTGATGAAGGACTATCTTGCTTTTACAAGAATTGCTAAATAGAACTCAAGAGCGCGAGAATAAGGAACTAAAAATCAAAAAATCTAAAATGGAAAGACTCTAAAGAATAACAAAATCACTTCTCAATTAATGGGAGCTATTGATGAACCGGATGTTCTCAAAGTAAAACTCTCGAGAAAGAGAAGTTGATAATGACCCTAACTGAAAAGCTAGAGAAATCCACTGAAGAGATTCAAATGATCGTAACTAAGTTCAATGACCTCTCCGAGAAGCATGAAACTCTACAGAATCGGTGAGGATAGTGCATGTAGAAGAAGTTAACTCTATTGAATCTCGCATCTAAAGTAATAGATGAAATTCGAGTTACCAGAGATCTACCACTATAAAATCTGGATTGGGATACATTTCAGGGGAACCTCACAAGGTCATCCTAATCTTTGCATCAAGTAGCAAGAAGACAATCTTTGTAAAACCAGTGGCACCCACACTTCAAACTGAAGAAATGCCCAAGGTTGTAGACAAGGGAAAATGACCTATGGTCTCAGTAAAACTAAATGATCAGGTTGGAAAGCCCAAACCTCAGGTGAAGGCTAGAAAACCTGAGCACTCAGTTGGAAAGTTTCAGCAAGTACTTCAAAGCCTCAGGGCTAAGAATGCAAACCCGAAAGGCTCCACATCAACCATCGGAGGAATCCTCGGATGAGAAACACTTAGAGAGACATTCTCAATCAAGAGACCAAGTCCTCAAGACAATCGAAGACCCAGATTTCAAAGACAGAACCTTTGAACCCCACTTGCCTAAGGGTAAAGGTTACCTAAACCCGAGTCATCAAAGATTTAGACCGGCTGCACAAAAGCCTAAGCATCTGAACAAAAGGCCTGAACCAAAGAAGAATTCAAAAGCCCATGTTCATGCTAAAGCTAGCACACATACACATAAGACTGCTAAGGCACCCAGAGTAGTGAATGTGTATGTTGATGTTTATGGAAGACAAATTAGCCACTCTAAAGTGATTAGAGTTGTCAGGCAAATTTGGATTCCGAAAGGTACATCTAACCTTGTAGGACCCTACACAAACTGGGTACCTAAGAATTGATCTGTTTTTCAAGTGGAAAACAAGGGCAAAAAGCTGATTAAAGATCACATAGCACTTATTTAGACTCAGTAAGAAAGAGACTCAGATAAAGCTGCCAGAATTACTGAAAAGACTCAATATTGAGAAAAAATTGAGTGTGGTTAAAATCAGATCTGACAAAGGAACTGAATTTATAAATCATATCATATCTGATTATTGTGCAGCAAATGGAATTTCACATGAAACATCAGCTGCAAGGACCCCTCAACAAAATGGTGTTGCTGAAAGAAGGAACAGGACTCAAAGAAACGCAAGGACAATGATAAATGGTTTATATTCCTAAAAGGTTTTGGGTCAAGTCATCAACACCGCATGCTACTCTCGTAATGCATCCATCTTGACCAAAGAGTCAAGGCAAAACACCTTATGAGCTTTGGAATGAAAGGAAGCCTCTTGTTTCTTTTTTTTTTCGCAATGTTTGTTGCAAGTGTTTCATACACAATAATGGTAAAGATCGATTGAAAACATTTGATAGTAAAAGGCGATGAAGGAATATTCTTAGGATATTCTCAAGTCAAGAAAAAGCTTTCGAGTTTACAACCAACCTAGGACTTTATTGTGGAGGAAACACCTCATGTTGTTTTTTGATGAATCTACTTGTGTTCGGAAGAAACAGAACATGATGCAGATGAATTGACCAAGAGGATCACCAGATTAAGCCTGAAAAACAATGACAAATCATCCACTGAACCTAAAAAGAAGAAGTCACTCACTATCTATGATTGGAGTGACTCAGACTTAGATAAAGAAGTTCGGGGATGGAACTCGGGATGGTGAGACTCAGAAACCAACACTCCAAAGGTGACCAATCCGAACAAACACCGATTCGGACTTCGGGTATGTGATGCCAATGAAGATGTGGTCACAGCTGAGGCAAATTCTGAATCTATCAACCAAAGGAGAACAAATGTCTCTGACAATGTTCTGAATGGAATTTCCCCTGAGGAAGATGATTCCCTTTCTCCTTTTCTGTTGTTCCCCGAGTTTCTTCGAATTAATCGAACCTAACATTTCAAATGTTGAGGATACTACTTGAAGGGGAACATCAAGAAGGAAATGGTTAGATAGTCATCCTACAAGTCGATTGTGGGTGATCTAAACGAAGGTGTTAAAACTAGAAGGTTCCATGGTGAGAGTGCACTATTCTGCTTTGCTTCTCTCGGAGAAAGAGCTTCATGAGATTGGTGAAGCTCTAAAAGATTCTCATTGGATTCTTCTTTGTGCAAGATGAAATTTGAATCAATTCTCAAGGAATGAAGTATGGGAGCTGGTAGATAGACCTGAAAGGCACAATGTCATTGGAACCAAGTGGGTTTTTAAGAATAAAAGAGATGAAACAAGGCAAGGCTAGTTGCACAAGGTTATTCCCAAGAAGAAGGCTTGGATTATGATGAAACCTTTGCACCTATTGCAAGACTAGAAAGCCATCGATTGTTTCTTGCATATGCTGCCCACATGAAGTTCACGATCCTATCAAATGGATGTGAAAAGTACATTTCTGAGCGGTGTGCTTAAAGAAGAGGTTTATGTGGAACAACCTCCCGGTTTCAAACAGAATGACCAAGTTTCTGTGCTCGTAAAAAGCTTTGTATGGTCTCAAGCAAGCACCCGAGCATGGTATGATACTATTTCTCGGTTTCTTCTTGACCATGGTTTTGTCAAAGGAATCTGTTGATAGAACTCGCTCGGGATAGAAGATGGGGAAGATATCTTACTAGTTCGGATATATGTTGATGACATCATTTTTGGATCTCCAAACCATCACCGGTGAAAAGTTTTCAACACCGATGAAAAGACAAGTTTGAGATGTCAATGATGGGAGAGATGAATTTCTTTCTAGGCCTTCAAGTGAAACAATCAAAGGAAGAAATATTCATCAACCGTGCAAAAGTACACCACGATCCGATTGCCAAATATGGTGTAATAGACTTGCAATGCGCTTAGGATTCCTATGAATACTAACTACAAGATGGATCCCCGATTCAAGGCAAATCGGTGAGTCATATTGATTATAGAGGAATCATTGGATCATTGCTCTATCTCACGTTAAAGTAGGCCGGATATAACATTTGTTTGTTGGGATATGTGCAAGATACCAAAAAATAATCCTAAGGCTAGTCACATGGAGGTCGCCAAAGAAGATCTTCAAGTATCTTAAAGGCACGATGAATAGAGGATTATGGTATCCAAATTGATGATAACCTTGAATTAACCGGGTTACTCGGATCTTGATTATGGAGGTTGCAGGATTGACAGAAGTCCACTACAGAACTTGTCAATTTCTGGGAAGTAAGGTGATATCTTGGTTTTCGAAGAAATGCAGGACCTCGATAACAACCAAGATTATCTTGAGTTGAATACATGGTTGCAGGAAGGCTGCGTGCTTTCGATTCTTTGGCTCGCACAACAATTAAGGGATTATAAAGTTGTAGCCAATGAAGTACCAATATTTTGTGACAATAATAGTGCCAATACTATTTCACAAAATCCGGTATTGCACACCAGATGCAAGCATGTGGATATCAGACATCACTTCATCAGAGATCATGTCGAGAAAAAGGACATAAGGATGGAGAAAATTCATCTTGATAAGCGGAGAGTCGATATCTTGACTAAACCTTTGGTCAATCAAGATTTCGTGAACTTTCATTGAATTAGGGATGTTAGATCCGGTGTATAGAGTAAAATCAAAAAAATTGAAGGTTTTCGGATGCATGAAGTTTTATCGAATTTTACCGGAAGCTCGGGATAAAATGGAAATATTTTTTATCGAGTTTTAGGAAACTCAGATTCTTCAAGGTCAAGATTGTGATTATATCAACCCATTCAAGATTTCGAAGATTATAATTGACATTTTATCAAGGTCAAGATCGAGATTATATCTCGACATTTTATCAAGGTCAGTACTCAGTAAGACTGATAGAGATAAATTAGTCTGAAGAAGTAATGACTCATGCAACTCATTTATTGCTTAAGTAAAGCTCAGTAATCATTTGCAATAAATACAAAACACCTAAGGAATGTTTTTGGGCGGGATCTTTTGAAATTCAAGAAGGTCAATGATCATTTAATGCTCTCTTACATTAATGACCAATGAGGATATTTTTTAACGCTTACTTTTTCGGAGATCGTCTGCTCAGATAATTCGATTAATTGGAGATTAATCTCAACCGTTGCTTTTCAACTAACCAACGCGATTCCCCACAATCTCGAAACTATTTATACCCCAATAAGCCATTCAAGCCAAATTTTTATCAAACCCTTCGTTCCCAAATCCTCTGCAATTAAAAATTCCCTTTGCCCAGAAATCTCCAAACCCTAAAGCTTCAACTCTTCATATCCAAAATGGCCCCAACCCTGTTCGAGAGATTAGCCAAAACCAACAAACCCTGGTACGAGTTCGTTGTCTCGCTTCGATAGCACAACCAATTCCAAACCAGAAGAGGAGGCTCTCCATATGATTCGATTGACCAAACTCACCCATCTCGTTGCAAGCCGACCGGATCAAGAGTATGCGAAAGAGGTAATCGAATTCATCTATAATTTGAGGATAGATGAAGAGGATGGTATGCATTCTAAGATTACTGTATCACACTTAGAGAAGTCGTCCAAATACATCGATTTTGAAAGGGAATTATATATTATTCCGAAGAATTTAAATGATGTTTTTGAGCTCTGTAATAAAGGAGAGGACCCTGCTATGTATATGTTGGGTAGAGAGTAGGAGTATTTAGATAGGATTGCTGAGAATCCTGTGAAATTTGAGGCTACACTGCATAAAAGGCATTTGAAGCCACAATATCGTGTTTTGATGGATATTGTGAGCAAAAGCATCATGAGCCTTGCGGGGAGTTTTGAGCAGATCAGTACCCCGAAGCTCCGATTGATGGCGGCGATTGAGGCCTCACCCACCACTGACTTCAATTGGCTGAAATTTCTGATTCAGATGGTGAGTGAGCAAGCCAAAGTCTTCAAGAAGGTTGACGGGGCGATCTCGATTAGAGGTAAGATCCACCATGCAACCAAAATAGCATTTATTTTGGAGATGTGCAGAGAGGAGGAGGATATCTTCGCCAATTCGACCCCATTCCCTAAGTCCAAAGTGCTCTTCAAGCCCATTGCTGTGAAGAAGTAGGCCATCAGGGGGAAGAAGGAAAAGAAAGCAGAATCACCGGTTGCAGCTGCTGAAAAAGAGACCCAACAAGCCAGGGGGAAGGCTTTGTTGGAGACAAAGAAGGAGGAGGGTGAGAAGTTGAAGATGCAGAAAACCCTCGCTCCCAAGCGCCGAAGATTGGTGGTTCTCACCGATGAAGATGGCAGTGATTCTGAAGAGATTCAACCTAAGAGCCAAACCGCTCAGAATTCGCCACTACAAGTTTCGGCTCAAGTTATCTCTAAGGCATAAGAACAGACTGAGGAGCAGGTCTTCTCTGAGGTGCTTGAGACATCGCTCAGCTCAGATAAAATTTCTCAGGAAATTTTCAAAGGAACTCTGGCCTCAGAGATTCCTACCAAAGAAGTCTTAACCGAGAAAGAAGAGCCAACTCGTAGTCAATCCGAGGATATTCCAGATCGTGCCCTCGTAACCCACTCGATGCAAATTGAGGACCTGACCGCCTGAACCTTCATATGCCGAGACTCAGGAGCGCAGAATATTCTTGATGAGCTCTGAGTGATCTACTTTTGATCCTCACCGATGCTTCAACCGAACCAGAGAGCCCGAGATGGAAGAAGGGCGAGGTCAAGAAGGCAAGTGGAGGAGCAAGGGGAACGGTTCATTCTGACCGCAACCCTGAACTCAGCTCATACCCTGATCTGCAAGATGTCTTCTTCAGATTAAGGTCGACTGTGTTCATCCTCAATCAGACTCTTCCCGAGATGCTTGATATTGCTGCATTCAGAGGGGAAGACTGGTGGAATGAGGAGACAAACCAAAGCTCGTGATGAAAAACTCCGATTTTGATGAGCTGGTTCAGAGGAAGATAAATGAGAGGAGAGCTACCGGGTTGGTGCCCCTAGCAAAGAGAGACAAATTTCAAGATGGGGACCAACAGGAGATGCCGAGGATCGGTCTCGGATGGAGAAGGAAACTTCGTGCCGATCAACCCGAATCGGTCAACCTCGATCGAACTAGCACTCTTCAGTACCTTTTCGCACTATTAACAATTATGCCAAAGTTCTTGAAAGTTCTATCTTTAATTCTCAATTGTTCGATATACTGGTCGAGGCTCGATTAGAGACCCGGAGCTCGATGAAGTCAAGCTTCAGTCTTGGAACCGACCCTCGTGTTGTGTCTCGAACCTCGTGATGATCAATCAAGACAGAGGTGCGTATGTTCTGAGATTGACCTCACTCCCTTGATGGAAAAACTTGAGAAGGTTGAGCCAATGATGAACAAGATTGCTCAAATGGAAGAAACATTGGCCAGCCAAGCTCAGAAGATGGAGAACCTTAGTCACTCTTCAGAACTGGTGCAAATCCAAAACACTCGACCTCACGATGACCTCCATGGAAGATAAAATCAATGAAAAGCCGGGAGGGAGTCAAGGCCGAAAGCCGAAAGGCCGAATCAAAACGAAGCACTAGGAGAATACTGCATTTCTAGAGGTGAAATTGGCAGAGAGGAATGAGGTTCTGATCAAATCTGCTGTTGAGGAAATGAGCTCAATGCTCATGACCAAGATAACAGAGATGTTTAAAGAAGCTCTCTCTGGCCAGTTTGCCCATTTATCCAAGAATTTTCGTGGCTAAGAACCATCTCGGAGGCCGAAGATGAACAAGATCATATAGCAGGAGAGGTGCGCTGTGTGAGCAAAGAGCAATATCACATGGACACAACACTCTCCAGACTTCTTCCAAATTACGGTGCCAAGAAGGGGGAAAAGGAAGGTGAAGACTTCAGGAAATTATTGGCACGTACTTTGAAGAAAAAGGCGCAGAAAGATGCTGAAATGTATAATCTATCCAAAGCCTTAAATGAAGTCGGGTTACCGACAAGATGAAGTTCGCCAAAAGGAGAAGCCTATCTACACTCGAAGTTTCGAGGAAACCATGCTTGATATTGCAAGAGAGAAACCGAAAAGCTAGAACTAAGGTTGGAACAAGTCGCCGGTCACTGAATTGCTTATGAAGAGGAAAGCCTTGGGCATTGTTCAACCCGAGAGCAAGCGCGGCTGGCGAGCTTCTAAGCCAATCCAGAGAAAGCTGATTCTGGATGATGAAGGAACTGAAGAGTCTGCAGGTCTGCAGAAGAAGAAAGTCTTCAACACGAGGAATGCTCTGAAGACACTCCAAGTAGAACAAAGCAAGAAAGCCGATGATGCTTTAGTCTCAAAGGCGTGCTGTGATCGTAGAAGAAGATCAAGAAGAGCCAAGCGTGAGGAGGATTCAAAAAGTTTGCGAGCAAAAAGAGAGACATCAAAAGCATCAAGTGGGCCTACGTTGATAAATGGATGCCTATCAAACTCAACGATATGTGGGAAGAGGTCAAGAGAACCTTCTGGTTCTATTATGATGTGCTCAGGGAGTGGAGAGGGGAAAGCTCAGATCAGAATGAAGCGTTCATTGAATATCTCCTAACCTTCTATCCAAAATATCTCCAAAGTTGGATGAACTTAGCTGATGAAGGAAAGGTACGATAGTTGCCCCCGTCCATTTTTCCTACCCTCCTCCAAGACTTGGTAATGGCTTGGTAAATGAGAAGGCCATTACTCAAGAAATTGCTCAGTATGCTGGTCAGTTGGGTTTGACAGGAAACAGTCCGGATATCATTAAGGAAAGAAATGAACTGAAGAAGAGGTATTTCGGAATGTTCAACCTGGAGGTGCCCGCTGATGAAGTTGAAGAAGAAGCAAACTGAAGAGCCATATCTGAAGACTGAAGACTGAAGACTCTGAAGATTCTTGTAATCTTTAAATTTTTTGTCTTTTTGATTTTGTTGATAAGACCCATTGTAATCTGTAATGGTATACCAATCATCAATGAAAACTTATCATTTATGCTCAAAAGATAATATCTCATTATCTTAGTTACATGTCTTTTATATTTGATATGCTGAATGAATATCTCTGAATTAATTGTTTAAGTATTTGGTGATGAACTATTTAAGAAGATTCATTACTGAAGAAATTGTTAATTGTTGGGAGACTCTCTGAAATTGTTGAGAGATTCTCTATTCAAGGAAATTGTTGGGAGACATAATCAATCTTGTAATAGAATTAACTGAAACCTGAGTATAGGTTGTATGTTTGTAACAAGATAGGTTTTGGCATCATCAAAAAGGGGGAAATTGTTGGGAGATGAATTTAAATAAAAGATATATGATTTTGATTAAGATCCCAAAACCCCCGAAAATGACATGTTCGTAATGATCTTGATAGTTGAGTCGATTCGGTTTTAGAGTATTCGGGATGTTATCTCGCAAAATGTATAGTCGCAGATATAGATCGGATAGGTTCAAGACTCAAAGAACTCAAGATGTTTCAAGAAACCGTTTCAATGATGAAACCGAAGTTTCGAAGACTCAAAGAGAAATCGAGAATCAAGACTCGATGAGAAACCGAGAATCTAAAGACTCGTAAGACGCCAAGACTCAAGACTCTCGGAAGACGCCAAGACTCGAAAGACTCAAGACGCAAGATCAAGATCAAGATTGAAGATCAAGAATAATCGAAGGCAAGAATTAATCAAGACTCAAGAATGTACTAAATGCTCAAGATAAAACTCAATGTTCCAAGGCACCGAAAATATCTATCCGAAGGATGCAATATCGAAAGATCGCGATTCCTTAGAAAATAGATATTGCCCAAGACATTCCCATGCAGACAAAAGGAACTAAGACAAAGTGTTGTTAAGGTTATATCAACTCAGAGTTTGTAACCAAAAGAGTCGTTGAAGGTGTCTACCTTTAACTGGAGACAAAAGTCAAAAAGAGGAAGACAACACTGTACCATACTGACAATGACAGTGACAGGTCGCTGAAAAAGATGTCAGATGTACAAAAAGTTCCAGACTGCAAAAAGTGAAGACCGGCTACATGAAAGGCTATTGCCTAAAACGTGCTAGGGAGTTTCAAACCCTAAATATAGCCGTTCCTCACACACCATAAGAGGAAACTCACGAAGCTATCTCTCCAACGGATAGTTTTCAAGAGTGACCTTGGTGTATGCCTATAAATACTGGTGACCCTCTACATTGTAAGGTTACGGGAAATTTATAAGCAACTCAAGAAGCTCAAACTTATTCTCGCAAAGTTAAAGCACTCGAAAAACTTAGAATTTCCCAAGTGCTTTTATATTGAAGAGAGCTCACTAAACTAAGCCTAGCTTGATAAGACATATCCAAAGCTTAGTCGAGATATCCTAACCCTTTGCATTGTGCTTCATTGTAAAGGATATCTCATCCTAGTTGGAAACCAACCGAGAAACCCCAAACCCTTGAGAAGGTAGTTGGAGTGTGTTTGTTGGTGAGTAGAGTTGTAAAGAGTTAGTAAACTACGCGGAGTAGTTAGAAAACTCTAGAGGAGAAGTTAGTAAGCTACAGAGGTAGTCTGAAAGCTTGTTTGTGTTTGAGTTAGTAAACTACGGAGGTAGTCAGAAAACTCAAGGTCGGGTTGAGTAAGTAAACTACGTGGAGTAGTCAGAAAGCTCAGGGCCGAGTTGAGTAAGTAAACTACGCGAGGTAGTCAGAAAGCTCAGAAGTGATTAATGAATTTCTCTGAGGATCAGAGAGAGTGGACGTAGGAGCTTGAGTCTCTGAACCACTATAATTGTTGTGTTGTTTATTGCTTTCATTATCTGTGCTTAACTGTTGCATTGACTTGAATTTGAAAGCATACTTTTCACTGATATTCAGTTGGAATCAATCCACTGAAGTTGCATAACTGAATCACAGCCTAATCACTATTCCATAAAAGGAAGGTTTCCAGCAAAGCTTAAAACGAGTATAAACTAAAGGGCCAACCATTCCGCACGACTGAGTAGGTAGAACATATAGTTACCAAACTGAACTTACTCTTCTGAGGGTTCAATAAGTTAGTTATCTGATCCAAGAAACTTAGGATATCTGACACTCAGGACTCAGTTGGGATTATCTGAGGTTTCTGAAAGCAACTCAGGATCACTGTCTCAGTAGACTTTGACTCAGAGTGATTTGTGCTTCTCAGGACCTAATCTTCAGGATTATCTGACCCAAGCTGACCTCAGTAAGAAAAAGTTTTAAAAACACTAAACACGTGTATTCCCCCCCCATACACGTGTAAGACTCGTTTGCACCGGGACCAACAAAGAGATATCTAATGAAGTGGATAAGTACCTAGCCGATGAGATTGAAAAACGCTTTAATCCATCTTTCAATCTTTTGGAGGGTGGAAGGGAAGTGAAACTAGGTACCCAATCCTTTCAATTATTGTCAAAGACATTTTCACAATTCCAAGTTCAACTGTCGCTAGCGAGTCCGCTTTTAGCTTGGGAAAAAGGGTTATGGATCCTTTTATGAGTAGTTTGAGTCCTAAAATTGTAGAAGCATTGGTGTGCACTAGTGATTGGCTAAGAGCAGATGCGATGAACTTTTATAGGGATTCAACCGATGATGACCTTGAACTCTACAAGGTAATTGAAAAAATTGAAAAGGGTAAGACTTTTTTTAATGTTTAATTAAGTTTAAATTTTAAAATCATTTTTATTAGTTAATCTAATATGAAGTCTATTAATAATTTTTAATTCCTCTTTTACAGCTCCAAAAGTCATTCATGACTTTTCTCTAGCTCTCACCTCATCCACGGAGAACTCACATCCCTAACAAACCTCAAAGTCTTGTAAGCGATTACTTTCAATTTTTTGTGATCATAAATAAAGGTTCTTATGTATGGTTTAGGTTTATAATGATAACTCCAAGAATGAATGTTCATATGTATAATAATTTCTTATTTCAATGATATATCCAAAAATGAAGTTTGTGGAATTGTACCTATTGATGGTCCATTTCAATTGTCTCATACCGAAAGGTATTCTAATAATTTGTCTTTTGGTTAAATTCTCATTTATTGTTGATGACTTATTGATTCTCATTTAGTTGCTTAAATTCTTGTCTTTTGTAGGTTTCTTGAGATTTTGGACTTCAAAAGTGATGAGTATTTTTATCTTCAATCATGATTTGTATTATTTTAGTACTGAAACAGATTGGGTTTCTTTTAATGTGTGTTGTGTTGAATTGTTGAAACTTATTTTGTTGTGTTGGACTGTTGAAACTTAAGTTTTGTGTTGGACTGTTGAAACTTAAATTTTGTGTTGGACTGTTGAAAATTATGTTTTGTGTTGGATTGATGAATACTTGAATCTTATTATTGTGTTCAAATATGTTTTTACATAAAAAATACAGGTTATTTCAACATTGACAAACCGAAAATTCTGGTATACAAAAAATACCAAAATTTTCGATATACCAAAAGTATCAAAATTTTTGGTATGCCGTTGTCATACCGAAGATTTCGGTATACCAAAAATTCGGTATGAATTTTTTCGGTATCAAAAATTAGGTATACCAAAATTTTTGGTATGACAACGGTATGACGTTAAAATTTTCGGTATGCCGTACCGTTCACCCCTAATCACGAAGCACTTCTCCACATCCTACTATGTATCCCAGTCGAATGGACATGTCGAAGCCACCAACAAGATTATTAAACACACCATAAAAGCAAAGCTGGAAGGAGAAAAAGGAAAATGGGCTATCGAGCTCCCAAAAGTTCTATGGTCGCTGAACAACCGTCGAAATTTGTAGGTCCTGAATAGGTTTTGTGAGGGTAGAAGTCTAGAGGGGAGGGGTGAATAGACTTCTAAAAATTTTGTGAGATTAGGTGTGAATATGCAAGTATGCCTGATCAGAGTGCGAGTGGATCAGTACGGACTGATATCCAACTTACTGACAGCTTGGAAGCATATCAATTCGGTGTCTATCAGCTCAACTGTTTGTGCGGAAGATAAGTTAACCCGTGTAAAAATCAGTTTTACTCAAACCAGATTCTGAGTAATCTGTTTTAGATCAAACTGATCAGATCAGTTGCTTGGTGCAAATCTGATCCAGACTCAGAACATGTATGGAATATGAAGCAGGTAGTGTGCTCTGAGTGTAAAGCAGATAAATGACACAAGATTTATTATGGTTCGAATAACTCGTCCTACGTCCACTCTTCCCTATCAGCAGGGGCATCCACTTAACCAATTTGGACTTAGTTTAATGTGTTAGTCCAACACAATACAACAGATGTTTCAAGAGTTCTCACTCAACAATCCCAGAAATCAGAAACTAGAAACCTTAGTATAAAATCTTGCTTAACAAACTTAACCTAACTTTGTGGGTTTGGGTATAGGATTTGTATGTTCCAACTGGAATTCTATCCTAGTATTTGAGTAGCCTAAAGCTAGAGGATAAGAATTCTATGCTATGAACTTTATCGGGATGAACACTTAGAATAAATCTAAAGTTGTGTTCTTCGTGCGGAAATCTTGCTATGAGCTTGAGCTTGTATAATTTTTGTAACCTTACTATGAAGGTTGATCCCATATTTATATGCCTTGAAATCAAAGAGCCGTTGGAGAGCAATTTGAATCTCAGTCTATTTTAGGTTGCTTGCAGGCTTAATTTAACGTGCTCAGGAAGGCCATGCCTTCTTCGTGCAATTTTGTCCTTTCTAGCTATTTGCCCTGATACGCCATATTCTTCAATCGTCAGATCCGTACATACGTGTCAACCTCGTAGTGGCTAACAAGTACTTTATTCGGTGCCTTGTAAAGCCAACAATGTAAACATTCTTCTGGTCTGATAAACAACGTATGCCTTGGATAAGTAGATATGCTTATCACTTTTCTGACTTAATTTGAACTTATTAGTACACAACTGATCAATAACCTTGAGTCTTCTGATATGGTTGTCTTAGCTTCAACCTATCGACTCTTCTGATGTCCTCATAGAATAGGTCTTTTGATCTTCGCTTCTGATCTTAACCTATACATATTGAGTTCCCCCTCAATATTTGATCTAGTCTAATTCATCAACTATCTAACATATTCAGCTGGTTTCCTAGCATATCATCAATTGACTAACAGGTTCGACTAGTCCCATTACAACTGTTTTGGAACTTCCATCAAAACTACAAATTTCCCAACAATTTCCCCCTTTTTGATGGAACCAAAACATTAACTAGAAAGTATGTTGATCAAAAATTAAACAAATAAGAAAAGAGACAGTAATCAGAAGACAATGAGAGTTTGTCTTAAGATCAGAAAAATAAAATATTTCATTGATAGGATATTTGCAGTACAAGTACATAATGAAGATATTCTATTCTGATCTTACAATGGTCTTCTAATTACTTCAGTATCTAAGTGTTATGTCTGCTATAATAGTTTATGATGATACATTTGATGATGATCTCGATGATTATTGGTCTGAAGCAGATTCAGATGTTCATACAACATCTGAAACAACATTCAGTCAATATAACTCTGAGATTAACAGTTTTGCTGGAACTATTCTGAATGCTGAAACATCAAAATATGCTGATTGTGACTCTGAATATCTGAAGTTTAAAACTGATTTAGAAACTCAAAAACATGTATTGAGTTCCTTATCTTTAGAAAATTCAGATTTGAAAGAAAATCTTTTGAAGCTTGAAGTTCTTTTAACTAGAAAAGATGTGGAAATTTCTTTGAAAGATGAACTCAAGTGAACTACTCTTAGTTTTAAAAAGTTTTCTGCAAGCGCTACTGAATTGAATGAGACAATAATGCTGGACTTGGTTTTGTGAAAACCTCTGAGAATATTCCTTTATCCTGTGAACTTATTTCTTTTGTAAAAGCTGGAACTTCTGTGCATAAATCTTTGAAAGGTAAGCAAAAGAAATCTGATGGTTTGTTTAAAGAGTATGTTTATTTTTATTGTGCTGAAGTAGGTCATATTCGTCCATATTGTTCTAAGTTAAGAAGAGACTTAAAAGCTGGAATTATTTTACCTGATAAAATTGAACACCCTATAAAACAGGTTAACAACACTAAAAAGTTGATTCATAAGAACATGTCATGTAATGTTGTGTATACATCTTTGAAAGCATGTGTTCCTGGATCTTGATACTTTGATAGTGGTTGTTCTAGACACATGACTGGTCAAATTAACTATCTGTCTAATTATACATCTTGTGATGGTGGTCATGTTACATATGGTGGTGGTTCAAAAGGTAAAGTTGTTGGAAAATGAATATTGAATGTTCCTAGTTTTTCAAAGTTGACAAATGTGTTACATGTAAAAGGTTTACTTGCTAATCTGATTAGTATTAGTCAAATATGTGATGATGATTTACATGTAAAGTTTGACAAGAATTCATGCTATGTGTTTGATAAAAAATGATGAATGCTTAATGACTGGCAAAAGATCTACTGATAATTGCTATTTGATTGGTTCAAATCATGCTTGTAAAAGTGCTAAAGCAGATGATATTATTTTGTGGCATCAAAAACTTGCTCATGCTATTTACAGAAGTATTCAAAAATTGCATAGACTAGGTGCTACTGTTGGTTTACCTGATCTTAACTTTGAAAAATGAAAAATCTGTGGACCATGCCAGAAAGGTAAGCAAGTAAGGACAACACATCAAATGTTGTCAGCATGTACAACAAACAGGTGTTGTGAGTTAATTCATATGGATCTAATGGGTCCTATGGAAACTGAAAGTTTAGGTGGAAAGAGGTATTCGTATGTTCTTGTAGATGATTTTTCTAGATATACTTCGGTTATTTTTCTAAAAGAAAAATCAGATACCTTTTCTGAGTTCAAAATTCTTTACAAAAGGTTTAAAATTATTTTGTGTTTAAAGATCAGTAGAATAAGGTCTGATCATGGAAGAGAATTTGAAAACAGTTTGTTTACTAATTTTTGTGAAAAGAAATGTATTTTGCAAAAGTTTTCTTCACCTAAAACTCCTCAACAAAATGGAATTGCTGAAAGAAAGAATAGAACTTTGCAAGAAATGGCAAGAGTTATGCTAACCTCAAAAAGTCTTTCTATGAAATTCTGGGCAGAAGCTTTAAATACTGCTTGTCACATTGTGAACAGAGTCTATATTCGTTCTGGTAGTAATTGTACTCCCTATGAGATTCTGAATAACAAGAAACCAAATTTGAAATACTTTCATGTGTTTGGTTGTAGTTTGTTACATTTTGAATGATAGAGATCAGTTGCACACGTTTGATTCTAAAAGTGATAAAGGATTTTTCTTAGGATATTCTAAGAATAACAAGGCATATAGAATATACAACTTGAGAACTGATACAATGCAAGAATCTGTTAATGTGGTGTTTGATGAACTTGCAAGTCTTGCAGGAAAAAGTGCTGAAGATAATGTATCAGATTTGATTGAAGTATCCAGAAATACTGATGACACTGAAGATGGTAAAAATGTTGATCAGAATCAGAATGTTCCTTCAACATCAGATGCAACATTACCAAAAGTTCAAATACTGAAAACCTGTCACAGGATTCACACTATCCGAAACATTTGGTTCCCTCAACAAAGATAATGAAAAGTCATCCATCAGATCAGATCATTGGAGAAGCTACCACTGATTTACAAACTAGAAGAAGAATGGGTATTCATATCAATAACCTTGTAAGATCAGTTTGCATGTCATCCATATGCAATCAGGTAACTTTTGAGTGTTATCATTCTGAAATTGAGCCTAAAAATGTGAAAGAAGCTCTTGATGATGAAATCTGGATAAATGTTATGCATGACGAGCTTAATCAGTTTGAAAGAAATGATGTTTGGACACTTGTACCTAGACCCAATTCTGATATTATTGTCATAGGTGTTGGTGTATACTGTAAAACAAACTTTTAGTGAGCTTTTGTGGATGTATATTCAATTGCTTATGTGTCTGCTTATCTTATATTGTAGACAATGTGGTGGGTTTGTAGTCACACGGAAGATCACATCGTCAAGTTCCTTAAAAAATATAAATAATATTCACAACTGAGATAGTTCTAGACATAACTATTGGTTTAAGTTGTAGTATAAACTTGTTGGTGGCTTGTCTTGGCCATTAGTTTATACTAGTGTGATATGTCGCATTGAATGGGTCACAGATAAGACATGTTCTTCTATTCTGATTGTTATGAAGAACTAGAGGTCTTGGTGACTTATTATTCTTACCCCTAAGTGTGGTATTTAGACATGTGGGGTGCTTGTTCACTACTTTGATTTACTATAGGTGAGAATCTTGATAGATTCTTCATGCTCCGTATTTTGGGTAGTGACATTGCTCGCATGATGTCTATTTACTGACATTAGGGCACCGTGTCCTGAACATCCAGGATGATGACGTACCCTTGAGGAAACTCATAAATGATTGTCGTATTAAACCCTGAAGGTGGATTTAATCTGTACGACAACAAAGGTTGAGTGGTACTACTCAAGGTATAAAAGACATTAATTAATTAAAGTAGTCAGAAGCTTTAATAATTAATGGACCTGCAATATCTTTAACACGGGGAATTATAAAGTCTAATAGAAGCCCTGATTCGGTTCGGGATAAGACGGGAGTGCAACATTAATTCTCTAGTGGGATGAGTTGATGTTATCGAGCCAAAATAATGTTCTGGGCTGAACATAAGAGTATTTGGGTCCGTAAGAAGCCCAAACCCTATACCTTCTAATGGATCCCTAGTCTGGCCCGCGAAACCTATGGAGTCTATATAAAAGCGCCTTGATTTCATTCCAAACCCTAAAACAAAATAGAAACGCAACAGCTGGGCAAGTTAGGGTTTGAAAAGACAAAACAGCAGGCGCCTTCTCCACGTTCAATAGATTGCTATCCGCTCGGCATTTGGACGAGGTTGGGAAATAGACTAGAAGATCTGTAGTGGAATCAACATCTCGATCTTCAAGGGTAACGAATCTAAATCTTGCTCTAGACGCATGTTTAGGTTTTATTCTTTAATACATGTACGTTTTGCATCCAATAATGATCCTTGGTGACGGACCGCCTTCACCGGCGTGTTCCATCACTTGGTATCAGAGCCTGGATTCGTGGATTATTGGCTCTGCTTGAAACGTTTTCATTTGTTGATATTGTTTCTGTTTCCATAGTGTTTTAATCTATTTTTCTATCTCAACCCTTTAGTGAGTTTGTAATCGTTTTCCCACCAGATAAGAAGTGTGGGTAATTATAGATGTTTTACATAGATCACTGTAATAGAGTGCTTATTATTGTTGTAATTTGATCGCGATGGAGGTTGGAGGATATGGAAGACGGGCGATTAGGGTTAGGGTTATGGCCATTGGTCGGTTAAAACCGATTTGGCCATAACTTTTGACTCGGTTGTCCGTTTTCCTATTGTAACCATGTTTTGGAAATGTCTTGAAGCCAGCTACATATCTCACTACTATGCTAAGACTGCATATGGTGGGAGCTAATTCAATTTCCTTGATGAAGTTTTCTGCCATTTTAAGTCGGTGGACGAGAAATCGAGCCGTTTGCCTTGCGTGAGAGGCCGATGCGAGGCATCCATCCGCGCCCTTCATTTATCATTGTAACAACTTAGAACAGGCTGTTTTTGATAGTTTTTCAAGGGGTTGCGATAGATGTGCATTTATTTCTTCTTTCATTTATCGCTTCTTGTTTTGTTGTGGCATGCTTGTGTTTCTTTTCATGATATGCTATGCCTGTAAATAACCCTCATGTTACAAATGACTGAGTGACATAGATATGAATTTTAATTAATTCATTGGCCTCCACAGTTGGTCTTTAAGTAAGGTGTTTGTTGCTCGTGGGACCTTAGAGTCTCCCCATAACGGATGCAACATTCACGAGCTTACTAGCTAAGACTTCTAGTCAAAATGTTTTAATCTTTAGATGAAGTGTGTGGTCCTCCCCAACGGATGTGTCACACATGAGTTCATCAGTAAAGAATAATTCAAGATAACTATAGGAAATTATTTGCTAGCGATGTGTTCTCTTGATGAGCTCGTCAATAGTGAATAGTGGTTCTTATAGTTAAAAAGTGGTCATCACTTGGATGTGAATTTTAATATAACCCCCCAACGGGGTTCCAGTTCTAATTCACATGGCCAGTTAAGGTCTGATTGTTGATTTCGTTCGTCATAAGGATAGGTTGAAGTGATATCGAAATCAAAGACTAAGTGTCTGGTTGAGAAACACATACATAAATGACCACCCTAACGTGGCTTGCGTGTGTGTTTGTTGGGCTGTTGGAGGTTGTATTGAATGTTGGTTTTGAAGGTTTCCAATATTTTATGCTTAAATTCATATGATTTAATGCTTTCTTGCATTTTATTTATTTCAGATAATTATGATGATGTCACTCAACCCGCTTTCGATTATTTTAAATCAAAATAAGCTTACTGGTCCGAATTATTTGGATTGGAAAAGAAATCTGGACATTGTCGTAGTTGCAAGTGAGTACAAATTTGTGCTCAATACACCTGCTCCCACCCCTTTGGAACCCGATTCCACTGAAGAGCAAAAGGAGGCTCATAAGAAGTGGCACAAGGCTAATGAGATGGCTCGTTGTTACATTTTGGCCTCGATGTCAAATGTTTTACAACAGCAGCATCAAAACATGCCTAATGCCGCAGATATGATGTTGAGCCTAAAAGAGCTTTTTGGTGAGAAAGATAGGGCTGCCTGTTTTGAGGCTATGAGGAGCATTATGTCAACCTCTATGCCAGAGGGAGCGTCCGTGAGGGACCACTGTCTCAAGATGATAGAATATCTGAATGAGATAGAGGTCCTCGGAGGAGAAATAGATGCTAATACCAAGATCGATATGATCCTGAACTCGCTCCCAAAGTCCTTTGAAAAATTCCATTTAAATGTGATCATGAGTAAGAAGGACTGTAACATAGCCGAGCTTCTTGTGGAATTGGTTGCGGCGGAGGGTCTCATGGGTAAGGGTAAGGGACCGCAGGCTCATGTTTCTATTCAAGCTGGACCTTCTTCGTCTAAGGGTGGGAAGAAGAAAAAGTCTTTACAGAAAAAGGGTAGTGGAAGCAGTGGGAGCAAGAAAGTGGTGCCTTCTGGTGGCGTGAAAAAGCTGAAAGGCAAATGCTTCAAATTCAACAAGACAGGACACTGGAAGTCTGATTGCCCTCTTCTGAAAAAAGATAACTCTAGTACGTCTCTTCCTCTGGTTGTTGAAACATGTTTTGCGGCTTGTTCTGCCTTTTCTTGGGTAGTAGATACAGGAGCCACTGATCATGTTTATTATACCTTGCAGGGGTTTCTGCAGACAAGGTAACTGAGTGAGGGTGAGATTACTATCAGTTTGGGCAATGTTGCGCCAGTAGCAGTGGTCGCAGTGGGAGATGTGCACTTGTTTTTTTCTAATTCTGTTTTAGTATTAAAGAAAGTTTTATACGTGCCGAGTTTTCTGAAGAATTTAATTTCAGTTTCGAAGTTATTTATGGATGGATGTTCAGTTGTTTTTAATGACAAAGTTGTTATTATGAGAAATGACTTTTTAATCTGTTCTGGTGCGTTAGAAAATAATCTTTATACTATTACTTGTGCATACCATACTGTGACTGAAGCTCATTCATCGTCATCATCAGATAAGATAAAAGAACCTTTTAAGTTGAATCAAACATACCTTTGGCAGCTAAGGTTGGGTCATGTCAATTTGAGAAGGATTCAAAGACTGGTAAGTAGTGGGTTTTTGGAGTCTCTCCAAGTGGAACCATTCCCAGTCTGCGAATCCTGTTTGGAAGGCAAGACCTCGAGGCCTTTTAAGGCCAAGGGGAATAGGGCCAATGGTGTGTTGGAATTGATTCACTCTGATTTGTGTGGACCCATGACTGTTCAAGCTAGAGGTGGTTTTGAGTATTTCGTCACTTTCATTGACGATTACTCAAGATATGGATATATCTACCTGATGCGCCACAAGTCTGAATGCTTTGGCAAGTTCAAAGAACTTTGGGCAGAAGTGGAGAACCGTCGTGGTAAAAGTATCAAGTCACTAAGATCTGATCGTGGTGGCGAATACCTGAGCAATGAATTTAGGCAACACTTATTAGAGAATGGGATTACATCCCAGCTCACCGCGCCTGGTACTCCCCAATAGAATGGAGTGGCTAAGAGAAGGAACATGACTCTATTGAAGATGGTGAGATCGATGATGAGTTATGCTTCATTACGTACCTCCTTTTGGGGATATGCCTTGGAAACAATAACGTACCTTCTAAATTACGTACCTTCTAAATTACGTACCTTCTAAAGCAGTTCCAAAAACTCCAATCGAATTGTGGTCTGGGCGAAAGCCTAGTCTAAATCACATTTAGATTTGGGGTTGTCCAGCACATGTGCTGAATAAGGAAGCTGATAAGTTGGCGCCTAGAACTGAAGTACGGCTATTTGTAGGATACCCTAAGGGAACGAAAGGTGGTTATTTTTATAGTCCTAATGATCAGAGGGTGATGGTGAGTACCAATGCCCAATTTTTAGAGGAAAACTATATGAATGAGCATAAGTCCAACAGTGAAATCATTCTAAATGAGTTGAGGGGAGATAATGGCACACCAAGTGTGCAAGAGGAAATACCACAAGAGACTGCACAACATGGTTACTCTGACGAACCCTTGTATACATTGCCTCGTCGTAGTGAGAGGGTTGTTCGTCAACCTGATCATTTCATGTTTTCGGGAGAGTCTGCGGACTTGATTCCAGATGATGAACATGATGATAACGATCCTTGGACTTACAAAGAGGCAATTCAAGACAAAGATGCAGAGTCTTGGCACAAATCTATGGATTCAGAAATTGAATCTATGGATGCTATGAAAGTGTATTACCTAAGTGAACTTCCCCACGACAAGAAAGCTGTTGGGTGCAAGTGGGTCTACAGACGTAAGAGAGGATCTGATGGGTAGATTGTTTCTTTTAAAGCACGGTTGGTGGCAAAGGGTTTTACCCAGAAAGAAGGAATAGACTATGACAAGACCTTTTCACCAGTAGCCATGCTAAAGTCGATCTGGATTCTCTTATCCATAGCTAATCACATGAACTACGAGGTTTGGAAAATGGATGTCAAGACAGCTTTCCTTAATGGAGAGTTGGATAAGGACATCTATATGCAGCAAACCGAGGGTTATGTGAAGAAAGGCCAAGAGCATCTAGTCTGGAAGCTTAAAAAGTCTCTTTATGGGCTGAAGCAAGCTTCCAAGTCTTGGAACATTCGTTTTGATGAGGTGATCAAATCTTTTGGATTTGAACAATGTCAAAATGAAAGTTTTGTGTACAAGAAGAGTAACGGAGATGTAGTTGTATTCTTGGTACTATACGTAGATGATATTCTTCTTATTGGCAACAATGTGAAAGTATTATCAGACGTAAAGGTGTGGCTTTCAGAGCAGTTTCAAATGAAGGATATGGGAGAAGCATCGTACATTCTTGGTATTAAGGCCATTTATGATCGGAAAAAGAGAATGTTGTGTTTATCTCAAGCGTCTTACATTGATACTGTGGTTACTCGTTTCAGCATGAAAAACTCCAAGAAGGGCTTAATACCTTTCAGACATGGAGTTACCCTATCTAAGAATATGTGTCCTGAGACACAGAAGGAGATAGAGGAGATGGCTAAGGTTCCTTATGCATCAGCTGTAGGAAGCTTTATGTATGCAATGCTGTGTACGAGGCCTGATATTTGCTATGCAGTCGGCATGGTAGCGCGATATAAGTCTAACCCTGGTCAAGGACATTGGATTACTGTCAAGTACATTCTCAAGTATTTGAAAAGGACTCGAGATTATACATTGGTATACCAGTCAGACAGCATGATTCCTTTGGGTTATACCGATTTAGATTTCCAAGCTGATCGAGATGAACGAAAGTCTACCTCGGGTTATGTGTTTATGCTGGGAGGCGGAGCCATATCTTGGAGAAGTGTAAAGCAGAAATGCATTGCGGACTCCGCTATGGAAGCCGAGTACGTGGCTTCCTCAGAAGCTGCTAAGGAGGTTGTCTGGCTACATAGTTTCTTACTGGACTTAGGGGTGTCTAAGAGTATGCCGAGGTGTATCACCATTTATTGTGATAACGCAGGTGCAGTGGCAAACTCGAAAGAACCTAGAGCCCACAAATCCAGTAAACACATAGAGCGGAAGTACCACATTATACAAGACATCGTAAATCGAGAAGACGTGGTTGTGGCTAAGATTGCATCGTTGGACAACCTGGCTGATCCTTTCACAAAGACTCTGGCAATAAAAGTCTTTTGTATAAGTGGGAGAATTGTTATGGCTTCATGTGTATACTAAAAGTTTAGCTTTAGTATAAGTTGAGCAACCAATCTAGCCTTATTTCTAACAATATTACCAGATTCATCAGTTTTATTCTTGAAAATCCACTTTGTTCCTATGACATTAATATCAGAATTAGGTCTAGGTACAAGTGTCCAAACATCATTTCTTTCAAACTGATTAAGCTCTTCATGCATAACATTTATCCAGTTTTCATCATCAAGAGCTTCTTTCACATTTTTAGGCTCAATTTCAGAATGATAACACTCAAAAGTTACCTGATTGCATATGGATGACATGCAAACTGATCTTACAAGGTTATTGATATGAATACCCATTCTTCTTCTAGTTTGTACACCAGTGGTAGCTTCTCCAATGATCTGATCTGATGGATGACTTTTCATTATCTTTGTTGAGGGAACCAAATGTTTTGGATACTGTGAATCTTGTGACAGATTTTCAGTATTTGAACTTTTGGGTAATGTTGCATCAGATGTTGAAGGAACATTCTGATTCTGATCAACATTTTTACCATATTCAGTGTCATCAGTATTTATGGATCCCACCACATTGTCTACAATATAAGATAAACAGACACATAAGCAATTTATAAGAATGCAGTAATGTAAAAAACCATTTATTTCAGATGACGAGGAAATTGAATATACATCCACAAAACCTCACTAAAAGTTTGCTTTACAGTATACACCAACAATCTCAGGTTATACTCAGATTGAAGGAATAGACTTTGATGAAACATTTGCTCCTGTTGCTAGAATTGAATCTATTAGAATACTTCTTGTTATTGCATGTTTCATTAACATTAACTTGCATCAAAAGGACGTTAAAGCTGCTTTCTTAAATGGTATTCTGGATGATGAAGCTTATGTTGAACAACTTAAAGGTTTTGAAAATCTGGAATTTCCTGATCATGTTTTCAAGTTAAAGAAAGTTTTGTATGGTCTAAAACAAACACCTAGAGCTTGGTATGATAGACTTACTGATTTCTTACTTGAGTTTGGATTTTTGAGAGGTGAAGCTGATAGAACCTTGTTCATTAAAAATTCAAAGAAGGATATCATGGTTGCTCAAAAATATGTTGATGATATTGTATTTGGTTCAACATGCAATGATATGCTTGAGAGTTTTGTTAAAGAAATGACCTGTACCTTTGAAATGTCCATGGTTGGAGAACTGAATTTCTTTTTAGGTCTTCAAATCAAACAAATAAAAGATGGTATTTTCTTTTCTCAAAAACATATGTTAAGAATTTGGTGAAAATATTTGGTCTTGAAACTGATAAAACTATGAAAACCCCTATGAGTTCAACTCAAAAGTTGAGTAAAGACTTGATTGGAAAAGATGTTGATCCTACTTTGTATAGATCAATGATTGGAAGTCTTTTGTATATAACTTCTAGTAGACATGATATTATGTATAGTGTCTGCCTTTGTGATAGATATCAAGGTAATCCTAAGGAATCACTATTGGATGATAGAGACACGTAAAACACATAATCACATTTGCAGCGGAAATTAAAGTTCACCAACAACGAACAATTAATTGCATACATATTACAATAATCATAAAGAGAATTCTTACAATAACTCGAATGCAGATTTCTCTACTACGGTATCCACGTAATACCCAATCACGGATTTGGACGGATTTGCAAGCCTTGAATCCCGAGACATATTTGCTAGGAAAATCCAAACTCTAGATTTTATGGAGAAAATATGAAGTGATACTGTTTGTGAATCCCAATAGCTTGTATATATAGGGAGGCTTAACTTATTTCCCAAGCTAGCCCAATTAGGGAAATAAAATCCCTAATCTTGAATTAAATTAATTCCTTTTAATTTAATTCCCTAAATATAAATTCCTACGGATTTAAATGCCTTATATGAAAATCTCTACGATTTATTTCCATATACATTAAATCCTACAATCATATTCCAAATATAATTATTGGGAATTCTTATTTAATTATATCCAATTTAATTAAATATTAATAATAATTAATTTCAAATTAATCTATTAATTACTCCTCCATAAATTAAATATTAAATCCAATTTAACATTTAATCAACCAACTATAATCCGTAAAAGGGAACTACTTGTTGTGTGACCCATAGGCCCTCATATACTGAGCGATTAGTCAAACTAACAGTCTTAATTGAACCCTAGTCAATAAATCAGACATTCTCAATATATGAGGTATGTTGCGAGAAACATGCAACTACCTGTAACTGAAACGTGGGCAATTAAGATTTCCTCCTTTCATTCACGAATACTCAATTAGTCTTGAACACGATGAAGTGTCTATTCAAATAACTTAATCAATTTATCTCAAATCACTAATTGATCATTAGTGTCACACTTAGTCATAAAGTCTAAGTTGACGTGCATTGGCCGATGACTTAAATCTAATTATGATGAGAAGATGAGTATTCTCTCTAAATCCACTTTGAGGAATGAATCCTTTTCTTGGCTCAACTACCACGCACATGCAATTCGTGATGAACCCAATCCAAGCCATATCTACCCATAGACGGGTGCAAGTGACGGTCATGGTCAAAGTTCATCTCTCCACACATGTCATACGTATTGACCTCAAGTCAAAGGAGTATCGCATCGCTCCCACTAACCGAGACACCCGTAGACACATATAGTGGAACTACATCAAACGGTTTCTCGGATGGGTATACCAATACCCTCTAAGGTATTTGTGCATCCATCATGAGATACCTAGTATCTCGCAGTAAGTGAGATCTTACTACACTCTCTAAGAGTATGATGCAGATCGCACACCAATCTCCATTGCATCATCAATATCCCTTTCTTGATGATCCTCAATTGGGGCTATTTAAGAATCATGCTTAAGTCATCTGAGTTCTCACTCACTCAATGATAGTTGTGACTTAAGGGAACACATATAAGAATAAATGCAAACAGTCAAACATAATATTCTAATGAGTGTAACGCCATACATTTAATATTAAACAAACAATAATATTAAACCAATACTGAATATTATCTAAGTATTATGTCCTTACAATGGATTGTCTCTAGGACACTAACACTAACAATCTCCCACTTGAACTAGAGCCAATCACCTACATATCTAACCCCTAGACCTTCAAAATGTCTAGTGTGTACATGAACACTCAAAGCCTTGGTGAAAGGATCAGCCAGGTTATCCTCCGTGGGGACACGTTCTAACTCTATTTCTCCTCTAGCAATTATCTCTCTTATCAAGTGATAACGCCTCTGTACATGCTTGTTTTTGTTATTGGATCTCGGTTCCTTAGCTTGTGCAGCCGTACCAGTGTTGTCACAATACAACTTTATTGGACTGCTGGCACTCGGAACTACCCCTAGTTCATTTAAGAACTGTTTTATCCAGACAGCCTCTTTGGAAACTTCTGCCACAACAATGTACTCAGCTTCGGTTTTTGAGTCCGCGGTAGTCTCTTGCTTGGAACTATTCCAACTAACCGCCCCACCATTGAGAGTGAACACATAGTCTGATTGAGATTTGTAATCATCACAGTCAGATTAGAAACTTGCGTCCACATAACCAGTAGCAACTAGTTCTTACTGACCTCCATAAACCAAGAAGCAATCTTTAGTACGTCTAAGGTACTTGAGAAAGTTATTGACAGCAATCCTATGAGGTTCACATGGATTTTGTTGGTATCTACCAGTGGTGCTGACAGCGAAGGCCACATCTGGGCTTATGCAAGTCATGGCGTACATGATGGACCCAATTGCAGATGCATATGGTATATCCTTCATGCACCGGATATCAGCGTTTGTGGAAGGACAATTCTTCTTAGACAACTTTATCCCATGACATGATGGTAGAGAACCTCTCTTAGAGATCTCCATCGTGAATCACTTCAACACCTTATCTATGTAGGTGGACTGTGATAGCCCCAACATCTTCTTGGATCTATCCCTATGGATCTTGATCCCTAAGATATAGCAGGATTCTCCAAGATCCTTCATCATGAAGGTCTTTGACAACCATTCTTTCACAGACTGCATGAGTGGGATATTGTTTCCCATAATCAGTATGTCATCGACATACACGACTATGAAAACAATATTCTTCCCAATGCATTTCTGATAGACACACGGATCTTCCGATTTTTTGACGAAGTCAAAAGATTTGACCGCCTCATCAAATCGGATATTCCAACTCCTAGAAGCTTGCTTCAATCCATAAATGGATCGTTTAAGCTTACACACAAGATTTGATTTTGGCTTTAATATGAAACCTTCCGTTTGAGTCATAAACACTTCTTTATCAATGTTTCCATTGAGGAAAGCTGTTTTGACATCCATCTGTCAAATCTCGTAATCGAGGTGTGCTGCTACCGCAAGTAAAATTTAAATGGACTTGATTTTAGCAACTGGTGGGAAAGTCTCGTCATAGTCAATGCCTTCGCTTAGGCTATAACCTTTCGCTACCAACCTAGCCTTGTAGGTTTTTACCTTGCCATTTGCATCGGTCTTACTCTTGTAGACCCATTTGTAACCTATGGGTTTGACCCCTTTTAGCAACTCAACCAAGTCCCAGACTTGATTGGTGTACATCGAGTCCATCTCGGATTTCATGGCTTTATGCCACTTCTACGAGTCAACATCTAATGTTGCCTCAGTATAAGTTCTAGGTTCGTCTTTATCTGGGATCTCCACGTCATCATGTTCCTCCACGAGGAAGCCATAATATCTGGTGATCAGATTACGAACTCTAGTGGACTTACGGAGTTGTAGTTGTTCAGGCTGCACATTCTGATCGTGAAAATTTGGTGGTACAAAGATTTCATCGTTGACCGGAGAGGCCTCAAGAGCGACACTTCCGGATGCTTCTTGAGCACTACCGGATGTCTCTTGAGCAGGAGTTTGAACTATGCTGTTCTCATTCAGCCTACTTGGAGTTCGTTGTTCGGGCAATGCAACTACAATTACGCTCCCACTGGCTGAAAGAGGATCACTTAGTGATAAACTTCCACCATGTGAGCTGCTAAATGCTCCCACTGATTCTTTGTCATGTTTCTTTGACAAGACGCCACTCTAATTTTTATTTTGTGGTTCTTGAATTTCTTCAAGTTCCATCATCTTACAGCCTTGTTCCTTGAAGACGTAGTCTTCCTCGAGGAATCTGGCCTGCCTAGAAACAATCACTGACTGTTTCTCCTGTAGATAGAAGTAATATCCTTTAGTTTCCTTTGGATATCCCACAAAAGAACCCTTTTCACCTTTGGATTCCAACTTGTGGGTGAGCATCTTTTTCACAATTACAGGGCAACCCCATGTCTTGATATGTGAGAAAGTTGGCTTCTTGCCACACCACAACTCGTATGGTGTATGCTCAACTAACTTGGATGGAATCCTATTCAGAATGTAGATTGAGGTTTTTAGCGCGTATCCCCATAAGAATGTCGGAAGAGAGGAAAAGCTCATCATGGACCTCACCATGTCTAACAAGGTTCGGTTTCTCCTTTCGGACACACCATTCATCTGAGGTGTTCCGGGAGGAGTCCATTGTGACTGGATTCCATGTAATGTCAAGTAAGCAGTGAATTCATGGCTAAGGTATTCGCCTCCTCGATCTGATCGAAGAGTCTTGATACTCTTACCAAGTTATTTTTCCACTTCAGCCTTAAACTCCTTGAATTTCTCAAATGATTCGGATTTGTGTCTCATAAGATACACATATCCGTACCTTGAGAAATCATCAGTAAACGTGATGAAGTATCCGAACTGACCCTTAGCTAGAGTGGACAATGGTCCACAGACATTACTATGAATCAACTCTAGAACCTCTTTTTTACGAACTCCTTTCCCAGAAAAGGGTTTATTGATCATTTTATCTTTGAGACAAAATTCGGAATTACCATAAAACTCAAAGTCGAATGGGGTTAAGTAGACTAACTTTCTTAACCTTACAATTCTGTTCTCATTTGAATGACCAAGTCTACAATGCCAAAAGTAAGTTGGGTTTTCATGATTACTAAGTTTGAGTCTTTTATTTTGTATATTAAGAATGTTATATCCACAATGCAACAAATATAAACCATTAGATAAAGGAGTATTTCCGTACACACGACCATTAAGCAAAAAATAACAATTATTATTTGCAAAACGGAAGGAAAAACCTTCAATATCCAACATCGGAATAGAAATAATGTTGCGGCTAATAGAGGGAACAAAATAACAATTATTCAGTTCTAGTCTAAAACCAGAGGGTAAATCTAAAACATAAGTGCCAACACGTTCAGCAGCAACTCTTGCTCCATTCCCAACGTGCAACGAGACTTCACCCGGCCTAACTGCCCTGCTATCCTTGAGACCCTGCACATTTATACAAATGTGTGAGTCACAACCGGTATCTAATACCCAACAGTTAGTATCATTTGTGGACATGTTTATCTCAATAACAAACATACCTGTTCCAGAGGCTGAGACACCTTGTGTCTTCTTTTCAGCTGCTAGAACCTTACAGTCCTTCTTCCAATGCCCCTGCTGCTTGCAGTGGAGGCATACATCCTTGTCCACCCTCTCCTTCTTTTGAATTTCACCTTTGGGCTTAAGGAAGTTTGGCTTGGAGCCTTTCTTTGCCTTGCCCCTTCGCTCCTTCTTTCCTTTCAGAGCAGAAGAAGTAGAGGCACTCACCATGAGCACGGGCTTTTCCTTAGAAGTGGAAGACTCAAAAGTTTTTAGTATGTTATGTAGCTTGGGCATAGTCGATTCAGTCTTATTCATATTAAAGTTCACCACGAAACTCGAATATGAATCATGAAGCGACTGGAGAATGGCATAAAGCAAAATTGGTCTTGAGCTCAATGCCTAGACGACCAAGTTTCTCGATTATCTCTATCATCTTCAACACATGAGGAGAAACCTTCCCACCCTCAGAAAAATGACATCTAAACAGATCTCTCATCACTTCATAAATCTCAGAACGAGATTCATAATCAAAGAGATCCTTCAGATGCTTAATCATCTCGAAGGGGAGCATCTTCTCATCTTTGCCTTTACCTTTCCCTGAGTCATCCCGAAAGCAAAGATAACACACTGAGCTTGGGAAGCATCTTCTTGAAGTTTCTTCAGTACCAGCCTCCGGGGTAGCAGGGATTGGCGTGTCCAACACGTACTCAATCTTCTCTTGCCTGAGCACAAAACGAACGTTTCGGTACCAATCGAGAAAGTTTGGCCCAACCAATTTGTTCGTTTTTAAAATGCTTCTCAATGACAAGTTATTCATTTAAACAATCCTAGAGAAATAAAATAAAACGGGAATTAAACACATAATTTTTATGATCAATATTCAACAATCAAAATAAACGTGGCCTTTTAAGTTTATTTATTCTCCATTATTTTCACATATCCAACGACCTCATCAGAAGAATACAAATTTATATCCAATATAAATTATAATGGACTAGGATCCACGTTCCTACTATCATGATCTCAGATTTGGCTGAATATCACAATAGCATAACTCGTAGGTTTCAAACCAATTGCAAAATTTGCAATTCCTAGTTGATTAAACCCAGTTTAATCGGATGTCCCCTAACTTTCATTTCCCTACTTTGGCTGGTGAAACAAAGTTAAGTTGGTTTATAACCATCAAGCGGCGACACTGCGTGTCCCTATAAAAGTCACATTGAATGTAGATCCGAGCAAAAGACTTTGGTCTTAAATACCCATTAGAACGAAATCCCAGGTTTACTTTTAATTTCGATGGAAGACATCGTTTCAATTTAATGAAAAACTATATTTTAGTGAGGAACATTTTAAAAGGCGGGGTATTAATTGCTTAATCGAGATCGAACATGTTAATCTATATCACATTTGAGCAATTATTGGGTACCGCCTACCCAAACATGATTTCACACGGACTAACACTTATATGGGCGCCGTCTACCCAAACATTAAATACGGTCCGACAGTTACTGGGTGCCGCCTACCTAAACAGATATAACGCGGGACTGCAAAAGCGTTTAACGAATTAAATTATAAAGTAGTTAAACAGTGGGATTTAACAATTTCTTTTAAACCGAATTTGGAAAAATCAATTTTTAATTCGATTTTAAATTATTAAAAAAGAAATAATTAATCCAATTAATTATTTTGGTCCAACCATAATTTAAATTTTAAATTAATACTTTATTAATTCCAAAATTCGATTTTATTGTTTATTTTATTCATTAAGGGCTCATGTGTAATTTCAAAAATTACACGGAAGGGCCTGTCCTAAATCCAATTTCCGGCACAGTCCTTCCCCTCATCATCGCCCGGTTTCCAAAACCTTTCCAATCGGGACATCCAAACCAAACATTCAATAATCCATCACCGTTTATTAGAATTATTCCAAAAAATTCCCAAAACTGTTCCAAATTATTAGGGTTTATTCAGATTCCAAATTTCAACAGTTCCAAACCCAGAAATTAATCGAGCAAAACCCAGAAAGCACAATTAATCGAAACATCTCAGACAGAACCAACAAGCATCGAAACCAAAATGAGCAAAGTAAGTCAATCAGCAGGCACGAGTCACCGCCATCGCTTGATGAGCGCGGGTGACTCGCCGCCGTGCGACTCAACCGGGTGGAACACGCACGCGGGGCCGCAGATCACTTCCCATCATGGACTGGTTCGAAACCACAACAGGGACACAGTCAAATCGGCGGCACGCCGCCACTGATTCGTCTCAATTTTGGTGGCGCGCCGCAAAGAATCGAATCGGGACGGACACAGGGGTCAGGTCTCGAAGGGATTTAGGCAACATAGACTCAAATCGAGATGAATCAGTGGCGCACCACCGCGATTCGAGACAATTTGAGGACGTGCCTCCGTGAAAAGAGACAAATTCAGAGGAATTGCTCTCAAATCGCGGAGGTGGAGACGACGGGTGCGACGGGAGATGTGGGCTCGTGCGATGATGCGAGTTTCGGCGCGAGGCAATCGGCTCAAGCATCATCACCGCGGCCCACAAGACCAGGAAGACCAGAAGTGGCGGAGAAGTTTTCCCAAAAAACCCTAAGTCGTGGGTTGGGAAGATGAGCGATGCGAATAAGAAAAACAAAAGGGGTGCGGTTCCTTTTGTCCAACAAAAGGGGTGCGGTTCCTTTTGTCCAACAAAAGGCCGTGCCCCACGGTTTTCATAATTTTTTTTTATAAAACCAATTTAATTCATGCAATTAAAAT